>BQNB010204007.1:0-10723 GCA_026074375.1 Tanacetum coccineum | reverse complement strand
AAAGGGTTTATACATAAAGTATAAACTTTAGATGAGCCCCAGCCAGTATTTCTTCGTAGCAACTTTGCTTCCAGTTTTTGAGAAAGATTTAAAATACTAAGGCAATATAAGAAAAAACGGAGAACAATCAGCCTGTCAAGAAAATATGCGATTTAATGTACCTATTCGAGAACGATTTTTAAACAAAAGGCTCATTCTCCAGGCAAATCCAGAATCGTATTTTGTACAGTTGTAGTGTGTCACAACTATGGCTGCTATCAAGTTTAGCAGACATTAAGCACGTTTATAAAAATTCCATGCAGAATGAAGGTGTACAAAGCTGTGTATGATAGACCAAACAAGTCTAGGTCTTTGCAGCACTTAACTGAACCAGCTTGAGGCAAGGGTGCTCACGGTCCGAAAACCGAACCGAACCGGACCGAAACCGACCGTGGCTAAAACCCGGACCGAAATGGTCCGGTCCAGTTCGGTCTTCGGTCCGGTTCAACAAGGCATAATTTCCGGGGTTTTCGTAAGACCGAACCGGACCGGACCGACCGGAGCGAAACTAAGAAAAAGGATGGACCGAGGACCCGGTCCGTTCGGTCCTGTTCGGGCCAGATTCTCAGTCCGGTCCGGTCCACGGTCCGTTTTGCTCACCCCTAGCTTGAGGAACTAGAACTACCACTCATGCCTGAAGCAGTGACAAACCAAGTAAAAATTTGGCCCACGCATAAATCAATCTATATTCAGGACGCAGAGATGAATGGTCAAGTACTTCCAGCACATACAAGTTTTTCAAAGTTCTAGGAAATTTTATTCAGAACTAAGAAGAGTGCATAAAGCACACAAGAGCTCGCAGGTAATCTGATGTGATTCAGAGGTTGATCGAGTTAATTAATATTTAATAGGATGTTCTCGATCTTTGCTAAAAAGGGTGAGGATCCATAAAGAACATTGTCACTTAAAGAACAAATGGGTATCCTAAACCACTCCATTTTTTTTCATCCATAATAAAAAAAACCCACTTTTCACATCTTTTCTTAAAAACGTCAAATATTCTCAGCAAACGAATAAATACGTTAAAAACGACCAAAAATACACCATCGCGAACGAGTATTTTTTAATCCCTTTCTATAGAGGGGCACTTTTATATATCTTTTGACGAACTAAATTTTTTTTATTTTTTTTCAATCACGTCTGACAAAATCACATGTGATTTTAAGAAATCACATGTGATTGTGATACAAATCACATGTGATTTTTTCAGACGTGATTGAAAAAAAATGGGAAAAAAAGATCGTCGAAAGTATCGCGACGAGTATTTTTTTATCTTTTTATAAAGGGGCACTTCTATATATTTTCGACGACTTTTTTTGGATTTTTTTTTCAGTAACGTCTGAAAAAATCACACGTGATTTAATGAAATCACATGTGATTTGTATCACAAATCACATGCGATTTTTTCAGACGTGATTGAAAAAAATCGGGAAAAAAAGATCGTATCGAAATACTCACGACGAGTAATTGTTTTATCTTTCTATAGAGTGCACTATCTATATATTCGAGACGAACTTTTTTTCGCCGAATTTATTTTTCCACTCACGTCTTAAAAATCAATCCACAATGTGATTTGTATCAAAATCAACATGTGATTTCGTAAAAATCACATGTGATTTTTTTCAGACGTATCAAAAAAATCAACGAAAAAAAAAGTATCATCGAAGTAATATAGAAGTGCCCTCTCTAGAAATGAGAAGGTATGTATCCGTTTTGCGGTAACGATTAACGGTTTGTGAGATATTTAATTTTAAAAAAATAGGATGAAATTGGATTTTTAATTAAATAAAAATAAAAATTAATCTATAATCATTAGATGGAAATAAAATGGATGGTTTTTTGAGATGGAGTGGATTTTTTCTTTGAATAGATAGTGTTCTACATATGAACTTTTCTCGATGATACCAAATCACAAAAATTCAAAATTGCGTCATTTATACATTTTATAGGACAATTATTTTCTCTAAAAGATGCTTAGTTTGGAAAGAAGGGGGTAGTGCTTACATAAGTGAAAATCATAATGCCACCACTGCCTCTAGACTAAATGGCGTCTAAGCTCATTTACTTATAAATGGGTTGACTTTTATGTTTTATCTCTAATAAGTCAAAATAGGTCAAACAAAAAAACAGTTATACGGAAACAAATTAAATGCGTCAAAAGCGACCCAAGATGTGTTTTCAATGCATATGTATACTAAATTGCCAAAAGGTTTCACCCCTCAAAAATATTGTTGACAAATTGGACCCACTACCCAACTTGAAGTTTTGCCATCCTTTCCCTAGACATTGTCTCTTAACCAGTCTATAACTTTCTACATAGAAGTCGTAAAAAATCGGTTATTATGACTACCGCAGCAACACAATTTACATTCGTATATCTATTTCTATAAATAGGAATCATTACTAACAATGAACTCATGAAATGAAACAAAACATGTCCCTTGTAGAAGAAAGTTTTCAGATAATGAAGAAATATTGAGCTGGAATCTCAAACCAACGCCTAGTGAATTATTAATGAAACCTTAAAAGGAGTCATCGCACTCAGGCAGCAAATATATCACCCGATTGATGCATAACTTAACAAATCACACGATTCTAAAAGGGCAATATTTGCCCCATTCAATCATGTAAAAACATGAATTAAGCTTCAAAGGCATGCATAACTTATTAATAACGCAAAGAAAATTCTACAACAATAGCTATGCCGAATGAGAGACAAATCCTCATCAAGAAATACACCACATATAATCCAAACAATATCATCAAACATTGTAAACCAAATTCACCACCAATGGGAAACACTTACCATCCTTTTATTCATTTCAAACGTTCTTCCTAGCAAGCTTAGTCCATTCGGTATGATAAGCACCCGGGCGATCAACTCTCTCGTAAGTATGAGCCCCAAAGAGATCCCTTTGAGCTTGGACAAGATTAGCAGGCAACCTAGCCCGTCTATATGTATCAAAATACGCCAAACTAGCACACATTCCCGGTGTACTAATCCCAGCAGAAATCGCCAATCCAACAACCCTCCTCCACGCCGCTTGTCTCTGCACCATCTCCTTAGCAAAATCAGGGTCCACAACCAAGCTAGCAAGATCAGGGTTTCTCTGATACGCTACCTTAATCCTATCTAAGAACACTGCTCTAATAATACACCCACCCTTCCAAATCCTAGCCAACTCCCCGAAGTTCAAATTCCAATTCTTCTCAACACTTTTCGCACGCAGCAAATTCATTCCCTGCGCATAACTACATATCTTAGAAGCGTACAACGCTTGTCTAACATCATCAATCAACCTCTTCTTATCAATCCCACTTCTAACCGTCCCAACCTCCTCTTTCAAACCCGCCGCCTCAAGCACCTTACTCGCCGCCTCCCTTTCATCCTTCAACCCACTCAAATACCTACAATCCAAACTCGCAGCAATAGTAGGCGCCGCAACAGACAGCTCTGCAGCCTGCTGAACCGTCCACTTCCCGGTCCCTTTCATCCCAGTCTTATCCAATATCTTATCAACCAACTCACCTTCACCATGCTCATCCTTAACCTTAAAAATATCGGCAGTAATCTCAATCAAAAAACTCTCCAATTCCCCCCTATTCCACTCATCAAAAATCTCGGCCAGCTCAGCATTACTCAACCCACCCACATTCTTCAAAACATCATACGCCTCACTAATCAACTGCATATCACCATACTCAATCCCATTATGCACCATCTTAACAAAATTCCCAGACCCCCCTTCACCAATATACGTAACACAAGGGCCGTCCTCAACTTGCGCAGCAACTTTACTGACAATATCCTTAATATTATCATACGCCTCATACGAGCCACCGGGCATCAAACTCGGACCGTTCCTCGCACCTTCCTCCCCACCCGAAACACCCATACCCAAATACAACAACCCTTTATCATTAGCCTCAACTATCCTCCTCTCAGTATTTTCATACCACTCATTGCCACCATCTATAATAGTATCACCAGGCTCCATATGAGCAGACAAAGCTTGTATGGTTTGGTCAACAGGGGCACCAGCCTTAACTAGGATAATAACAGATCTTGGTTTTTGAATAGATAAAATAAAATCTTTGGGATTGTAATGACCTGTTAATGGGAGATGGCCCTCGTCTTGTGCGCGTTGGAGAGTGTCGTCAACTTTGGAAGTGGACCGGTTGTAGACGGAGATTGGGAAGCCTTTTTCGGCTATGTTTAAGGCGAGGTTCTGACCCATGACTGCCAGGCCTGCGAGACCGATACGCGAAAGAGTTGAAGCTTCCATTGAAGACTGAAGATTGATTAGAGATGAAATGAAAAGTGAAAGTGAAGATTTGGTTAAGATTAGATTAATAAAGAGTTTGGGGTTTTATATAAAATGAGGGTTTGGTTGGTGAGTGACGGACTACTCGAGAGAGTGAAACGTTGTTTGGCTGTATAACCCACCAAAGGTTGTCTTGTGTCGATACCTTCTAGTGTTGCTCATTGGACTATTTTCCTTCATTATTAGTCAGTCTTTGGTATATTATTGTTTAATGTTGGTGTTTGTGTATTTGTATTATCAAAGGTATAACTGGGCATAACTAATTAGTAGATGTAATTTTATGTATCCAACCATATAGAATGTATTAGTTTGCTAACCAGATACGGCTTTTCAAACGGTTCTATCTTGTCTCAACCGGTTTCTAGTTCAACCAATTGATTAGCCTGTCCGGTCTCAAACTTGTTTCTTGGGAGGGGATTATATAACTTTGGCACTTAAACTTTCGGCATTTGTAGGGTGTCCATATCTGGTGAGATGAGTGAGCCGAGAGCATGTCAAAATTTGTAAAGCGATTGTTGTGATATTGGTTATAACACTTCTTAAGCTTAAAGAAATGAATAAATCCAATACCCATGGATCTAAACTAAGATCACGATGAAAAGTATTAATTGGACTACTGTGTTATCTTTATACACAAACTTTAAACCTCATGTGAGACATGTTGTTACTTGTTATGTTGGTAGGTTAGTTTGTTACATGAACATTGAAACAAATTCCAACTTGACTCCTTAAACATCTCAAAGTTTTGTAATGCAAAATTGACTCTTATTTTTAGTGGCAAGTGGCAACTTAACTTTTCTAAAGCAAAAACTAAAGCCCTAAATAATTCCTTAAGAAAATTATCTGCCAAACATACCCCATATGTAGCTTTTTTTTTACTAAGCAAGACCTAAAGGTGACAACATCACAAACTTATTACGATGTGTATAGAAGAGACTGATTGATGTTGTCAAGCAGGCATGCAGGGTTTCATCAAATAAACTAACAAGGCGGAAAAAAAAAACAGGAGATAACAAAAGACGTACTGGTATGAACTATGAACGTATACAGACAGTCGCCTGACATGAATACAAGATCTTTGAATCAAGCAGTTGAATCTCAATTATATAAATGGTTATAGTCCATGTATATTGAACAACCATATTATGATCAGCATATAAATGATGACTACCCTTTTCTAACTTTTTATATAAATATCCCCAAGCTTACAAAAGCCTTGTTCGCAAAAACTCAATGAATCACAAAATTCTGACAGGTTCCGTTTTTATAATCCTGTCATGTTTCTCCATATAATTCACAACTTCAGTCTTAGCATTCAATACGTACGGCCCCATTTCCTGAAGAAATAAACTTAGGTTTTTTGTTAACTTGATGCAAGCACTGAATAACATCACCAATCTGGAAATCACAACAATCACGGAGAACAAGACCACACTCACTCCCTTTGTTAACAGTCTCAACATCTTGAGTCTCTCTTTTCAAAGAAGTACAACACCCTTCAAATACAACTTCACCGCTTCTCAAGAGTCTCATGGTGCATGACCTGCTGACATGGCCATCTGTGACTCTGCAACCAGCAATCTTGACATCGGCTCCTTTTGCTTTGCTTCTTCCTGTGAGCTGAAAGATGTTCAGCACATGTGCCTCACCAGCTACCTCTGTTTCATATGTTCCAGGGGCCTTTTCCACTATGAAGTTACCAATATCTTCCAAAAGATGGTAGATTACTTTGTGTATCTTGATCTACAACATTTAGGCATTATCATTATCCATGTACTAACCAGAACCTAAGAAGGAAGGGAAAAAAAGAGGGTATCAAGGACACATACCTTTATATTGGCTTGAGCTGCAGCCAAAGCGAGAGAATTTGGTGGAGTGCGCACATTGAATCCAACAATGCATGCACCAGCAGCTTGTGCCAAATCGAGATCCGACTGACAAATTGCTCCGACTCCAACGTGGATAACATTCACAAAGACCTGATAAAAATGGTAAATTTGAGGCTGTAAATATGAAATTCAACATAAATGAAAGCATTAGATAATTTTTAATTCGTGCATCGCATACAATTAAATAGGAACTAGATGTGTCAAATTCAACACATGTGCTTATTAAAAGGTCAATCTGGGTTATGCTTTATTTCAGACCGGTCAAACAGATATAAGAAAAAACATTATCTTAAAATAGACGGGCAAAATGGCTAGAAAAACTGGAAATTGGCCTGCATTGTATTTTTGATACACAACACCACCCTAAATCATTTAATTAAAAATATTAAGAAAATTATCAAAGTGATGTACTTCTTGTGACCATATTTGACACATTATTAACCTAAGGAAAAGAAAAAAATTCACATTTTGGGGGGAGAAAATGCTTTTGGTCAACCATCCCCTGACAGGAACATGTGTTTAAACTTAATTACAAATTTTTAGTAGTATCAAAGGGTTTGCATGTAATATGTACAAAAGACGTCTACAATGACTTTTTATAATCAGTCTATAATCGAAATAATTATTAGAAAATCACAAATATGACATACCTGGGGACTATTCAAAGTTTTAAGTGAATCCGTGACAGCTTGTACAGTGCCTTGAACATCCCCTTTTACTATAATCGGCAATTCAACCCTTGTAAACTCCTCTTCTTCTGATGGTTCAGGTTCAGCAAGCTTCTCTTCATTTATCTTCCTAAGCCTGTCCTGTTCCAATATCTTTTTCCTACCTGAGCTAAGCATCCTAGCTCTCTCTTCAGAATCGACAACAGTAATATCATCACCCGCCATTGGCAGCCCTTTTAGCCCCTCAATTTCCACAGGCATGGCAGGTGTAGCTCGATTAGTCAATTTCCCCGCCGTGTCCCTAATCGCCCTTATTTTTCCCCACTCAGCACCCACAGCAACATGTTGACCACAAACCAATGTCCCAGCCTTGACCAAGGCAGTAACTAGTGGGCCACGCCCTTTGTCAAGTCTAGCCTCAACAACATAAGCTTGAGCTGCTCCATCTACACGGGCTTTAAGGTCCATTAGTTCGGCTTGAAGAAGCAATGCTTCTTCAAGCTTATCAAGCCCCTTTTTGGTAACCGCAGATACTTCAACAACTTGAACATCACCGCCCATTTCTTCAAGTGGCAAGCCTTCTGAAGCAAGTTGGACTTTGACTCTTTCCGGGTCAGATGCGGGTTTATCACATTTATTGATGGCAACAACTATGGGCACATTCGCTGACTTGGCATGTGACATGGCTTCTAAAGTTTGAGGCATTACACCGTCATCAGCCGCTACCACTAATACGACTATGTCAGTGACAGCTGCACCCCGGGCTCTCATTGCACTAAAAGCTGCATGACCGGGAGTGTCAAGGAAGGTGATGGATGCACCTGATGACATGCCAACAACAAAGGCACCGATATGTTGAGTAATGCCTCCCGCTTCTTTGGCTGCCACAGAGGTTTCGCGTAGCGCATCTAAAAGGGAAGTTTTTCCATGGTCAACATGTCCCATGACTGTTACAACCGGGGCACGGGGAAGAACTGTGGAACCTTCGTATGAATGGAGCCTCTTTACATTTACCCCTACTTCCTGCAATATATGATTTAAAATTATGATTCATGCATTATGAATATATATGAATTGGAAGTAGAGTTGGCAATTTGGACTCGTTTACTTGTGAATAGATTGATATGGGTTATGTTTCATCTAAATTGGGTCAAATAAAGAATCCAGCTCAGAATAAAAGGGAAATTCAAGGGGGTTGAAAAATATTTTAGTGATAATTTAGTATATTGTGATCATACCTGAGTATTAATACAATCAAAAAAATGACCAAAAAGAACCCACCCGATTTTCCACTTCTTATTAGAATAAATACTAGAATAACTTAGAAAAGATACAAAACAACCCAAAAAAATGGATACCATTGCAATTAGCTCCGCGACATCAATGCCCAGAGGGTCAAATTCTGATCCAACTTTTTCACCGACATTCAGAAGAATATTCTGCAATGTGCTTGGATATTGACCACACCGCTTAGCAAGCTCTGAAGTTGTCATGCCCTCAAATATTTCAACTGTTTTATCCGAATAAGACTTGGCAGCCTTTTGAAGTCTAGGAGGCACATATGGTGCTTCAACCGGTGGCTTAACATTTTCAGGTTTCTTTCTGAACTTCCCTTTCTTATGTTTCTTTAGACCACCTTCCTCAAGGACGTCTCCTCTTCTGCTGAGTAGTTCCGGTGTTGCATGAAACCGCCTGCAAAATTTCGGAACTAAAGTTATCATTTTTTTAACAAAAAAAATATATAGAAACATAGCATATTGCTTTCATATCGTCCAGCGAAAGGAACACAATTGCATATATAATTATCCTGACTGGGGGCCAACTAAACATCAATGTTATAAGACGTTGGTCAGAATTCAGACCACAAATGGAAGTAGTTACCGTTACTGAATAGAATTCTTTACGGAATGATCTGCTTTCCTATAAACAGAAATTGACTGCCTTATTATGGATCTTATTTTCAAGATATCGGAAGTTACCTTATTAAGAATCTGTTTGTCAAGAAGCTTATAGTGTCATCACCAAGTAAAGCTGAGTTGCTCGTATATCCTGCAGCAAATGAGTCTAGATGTAAACTTGAGGCAGGTGTGAATAAACTACTATACTAAACACAGACCGAAGTATCGACATGGAAATAGATTGATTAAAAAAAGATGGGAACTTGATTTAATTACCTCTAATGCGTCCCACTGAAGGCGAAAGCAAACTTGATTTTACACCACCAAATGAATTGTGCAGAGCAGTATCTCTAGATGCTGCTATTAAATTAAGAGTCCTCGAAAGACTAGCATGAACGCTCTGTTCAGAAAGTGAAGAACATGTTATATTATTGAAAAGTTATAATCAATAAAATAGTTCATTTCACTAATTCAACAAAGACGTAACATAAGCAAATGGTTTCAATGTGAGATTGCTGGCATGAATATGGGGGAAGAAAGATGTAGAATTTAAGTGCCAACAAGTTTATTGCTGGCCATGCTCTAAACGCATAATCTATCTGGTATGCATATGTGATCTTGCAATGGTACGGGCCTCATGAAGCTACTAAAGATGAAAACGACTAATGTTATGTAGCTAAAATATTGTAGGTATTAGATAAGTATAGAGCATACACTATCATCATCGTTAAAAATCTTCAACTCATATGGAAGATATTTGCACCTAACTAGCGCTTTCGGAAAAAAATTGACATATTATCAAACACCTTCTGGGCATCTTTCAATACATGTAGACTTGTTGATATACATATAGTTTACAAGAGAATTGTTAAACTGACCTTTTTCCCAAGCTCCCTCCACGCCATTCATAAGTATAAGTCACAACTTCTGAAAACTAAACAAAACAAAAAATGAATTATATTGCGCTTGATATCTAAATACTTGTATTAAAAAAATTGATTTGTGATTTAGGTCAAAATGATGAGTACCTGCAATTGATGTGTGTGTGTGGGTGCTTGTTCTATTGGTGTGGTGATTTTCCGGTGAGGATGACCGGAGATTGGTGGTGGTGGTGGGTCAAGGGTAGAGTAGAGGGGAGGGGTTTATATGTAGGGGTGGCGATTCTGGTCGGGTTCGGGTTGGCCCCGAGCCTGACCCATTTAAATAATCGGGTCAGCTATGTCAACCCTAATCTGTTTACACATAACCCGAACCTGACCTATTTAACCCGTATATATACTTGGGTTGGCGGGTTAAATAGGTTACATGGGTTGAATAGGTTAAATGGGTTTCAGGTTGACCCATTTAACCCGTTTTATATAGACAAGTTGGCACATTACACGGGTTAAATAGGTTAAACGGGTTTACGGGTCAACCCGTTTAACCCATTTAACACATATAATAAAATATAAATAATTTTTTATTTTAGAAAAAAATCTTAAACGGGTTAACGGGTCGACCCGATTAATTTATTCCCAACCCAAACCTAACCTGTTTAGTAAACGGGTCAGATGGGTCGACCCAAACCCAACCCAAAATCTATTAGACTCAACCCGAACCTGTTAATTTTCGTGTCGGTTTCAGGTCGGGTTTCGTGTCGGGTCAGAAATTGCCACCCCTAATTACAACATTCATATTGATGAATGTACTTAACAAACAATATATATATAGGAAACATATATCATCATAACACAAACCTTATAGCTACTCTCGTCAAGTAGATAATCTGCACCTACGTGGATAGAGAACTAAAAGTTTCCACATGTCATATGTAATTTGTGTGTATGTTATGTGTATTAGACTACTTGTGTGTATGTGCGACTATTGTCACAATATCATGGATAACTGGCGTAGTATCACCTCAA
>BQNB010204005.1:0-10723 GCA_026074375.1 Tanacetum coccineum | reverse complement strand
GCAATTCGTGACTGAAACAAAATTGAAAAAAAGTTCGTCGGAATCACAAATCATATATGATTTTATGAAATGAAATCATATATGATTTTATGAATATGATTCGTTATACGAATCATATATGATTTTCGCAATTCGTGACTGAAACAAAATTGAAAAAAAGTTGGTTAGAATCACAAATCATATATGATTTCATGAAATCATAAATCATATATGATTTCATGAAATCATATATGATTCGTTATACGAATCATATATGATTTTCGCAATTCGTGACTGAAAAAAAAATCAAAAAAAAGTTCCTCGAAAGTATATCGTGTCACCCGTCTACTGAAAGATAAAAAAATACTCGTCGCGATGGTGTATTTTTTGTCGTGTGACGATTTACCGTTTGTAAGATATTTTATTTTTAAAAAAGTGGTGAAAAGTGGGTTTTTTTATTTTTGATGAAAAATAGATGGTTAAGATTGATTCATTGGATCTATGACAAATAATGGGTCTATGTTGATCTTAACTCTTGACATTCTAATTGGTCAATAAAAGTAATTAACTTCAATTTGGTTAAATTAATCCAAATTTTCTTTCATCAAAATAAATCTATATAAATATAAATGTGTCAATTTTGAAAAAAAAATTGAAAATAAAAAGAGTAATTAATAAAACTCTAGTTGTTAAAATTTTAAAATAGTTATACAGACTTAAGTAGTTTCTATATTTTTTAGTAACTTTATGAATTTAATAAATACCTCATAAAATTATATAAGTATTACAAAAATCTCGCCGTATGATTTTTTTGATTAAAATAACTTTAATTATAAAAACCTCGTAGTATCCTTCAGCTCAATGTACCAATAATATGTTTCATGCGTGATTACACCATCTTTAAACGTTATAAGAGTTACCCCATCCATGTATCACTTATGAAGGTGAAAATACGAAAATAGAACTGAAGATGCATACATAATTAAAAAAATATATAAAATATATATTCAAAGGCGGTCAAACTATTAAATATTTTACTTTTAGGCAAATTATTTGTTTAAGCTAACTTATGGGTCATCTAAATATGTGTTTGTTTTCGTTTATACCAATCTACTTCAAAATTTTAATGAAAATTTGTACAATTTTAATAATAAAGCTAACTTTAACATATCAAAACAATACAATTAAAAATTAAAATGTAAAACATTAGCTAAATTATCATAAATCACTTTTCACTAAATAAAGTGACACCTAAATAATAGCTAAAACTGATATTATACATTTCAAAAGGTATTTGTGTTGTTTTAATATGTAAATTTTAGCTTTATTCTTGTTGTTTCAAAGATCTTTATGAACAAATTATCCGAAATTAGTATAAACGAAAGCAAAACAGAATAATGAGTAGCCTATCAGTTAGTTTTGATATATCGATAGACTAAAAAAAAAAATTCAATAGTAAAATGGTCTCCGAATACATAATCTCAAAAATAAAAAATGTGTATGCGTGTTGTAAGTTGTGTGTGTTTAAATTATGTCTTTTTAGGTTCAGCGAGGTGTAAGTTACTGATAAGAAAAGTGATAACTATTACAATATTAAAAAAAAGTTAAGAAGTTAATCAGTGAGGTAATAAGACGATGATGTGAAACTGCACGAGACGTCTGCGTAACACTATACTCTTGAGTAAGGGCCGTTGGTACAGAGAATTTCAGAGTTTAGTAATGAAAGCAGAGGAATTGGATTTCTTATAAATGCTCATATACACGAGAGAGTGTAGTTTTGATGGAATTCCACTGTTTGTTAGCGTCACGAGAATTGAAAAAAAAATAATAATCACGCAAATCTTTTTTTTTTCATATTAAAAAAAAGATTCGCACTCTTAGAAAATAAATAAATAAATAAATATATTAATAAGAAGATTATTATTATAGAATGTAAATAATAATAATATATATTAATAATAAAACAAATAAAGAATAATTAATCTATTAATAATACTAATGTTAAACTATAAAATAAAATAATTTAATTAATAATAATAAATATTAACAAATAATAAATATTATTAAATTAAATAATAAATAATAATAATAATATCTATAAAAATACAAATAATATATAATAATGATTAACAAATATTAAATATTCTGCATATTATTTTGACTTATAATAATGTTGAACAGTGTGAAATGATTTGTCGATAGAGGAAACTTTATATGTAGTGTGTGTAATCTAGAGTGTACTTAGATGGTAAAAAATAATAATAATAATAATAATAATAATAATAATTAATAAATAAAAATTTACAATAGTAATAAATAATAATAATAAAATAAATAAATAATAATTATTATTATTTTAATATTTATAATAACAATAAATAATAAATAAATAAAACGTAAATAAATCTCTTTTATTTTGTGGCTCAAATGAATTCTCACAAGCGAGAAATGGTTTCCACATCAATTATGATGGAAATGGTTTTCACACAAATTACAAAGAAACCAACTCCTCAAAGAAATCAAATTTCCACCATTTTTTTTTCTCTACCAACCAAACAAAGGAAATCAAATCATTTCCATTTCTTTATCTTGAACTCCTTGTACCAAACACGCCCTAAGTGTTCAAAAAGCTCATTGTGGTTCCCAAGTGTTTTTATATGGGATTCTCTTTAGAGAAAAAAATTAATGAAATAAACCATTTGCATGATGCTTTTTCCAAAATAGCTCATGCATTTATATTTTACAAAAACGGTCTAAAGAATTTAGTCCATTGGATTAAAGAAATCAACGCACTTTATTTGTCCACGTATTAAACCATGCGTTTCATATACGCGCCAAAAAAATAATCACAAAACAAACTAATTTGTTTCAAACGCGCCGGTTAACATCAAATACAAAATTATGACGCGTTTTTATTTTCCAAACGCATCGTCTACTGTCACGTGAAAACAAAAAAAAATAATAAACAAACAAACTAATTTATTTCAAACGCGCCCAAACTTCACATTAAAAAAGATGTGATGCGTTTCCAAATCGAAAACGCGCCCACACTTCATATTAAAAAAGATGTGATGCGTTTCAAAATCGAAAACGCGCCCAAAGTTCATATTAAAAAAGACGTGATGCGTTTCCAAATCGAAAACGCGCCCAAAGTTCACATTAAAAAAGATGTGACGGGTTTCAAAACCGAAAACGCGCCCAAGTGCGCCTAGTCCAAAAGACCAACAAATCTTGGAATGGCTGTTTTGTTGTTTTTTTACTTGTGTTTGTGTTTTTTGTGTTGTAATGTGTGTTGTTAATGGTGTTAATGAAAATGTTTGTGAAGAAGATGCAAAATACAGAGGATGATGAGGATGAGAAAAAGATGTGGAGCCTTGTTTGTGTATAACGTGGATGAATGAAGAGATAAGAGTAAAATGAACGAGAAAATTATAAAATAATAACCAAGTTTGAGTTTTGTTTCAATAAAGTCACAGTAACTTTTTTTTATTGTCAAATAATAACTAAGTTTGAAAATTGTTGCAATTTAATCACTGTAACTTTCTTTTGATTGCAAAATAATAACCAAGTTTGAAAAATGTTTCATTTTAGTCACTCAAAGTTTTAATAGTGTTCTATTATTGTGTAATTTCTTTCATGGGAGGAGACAAGGGGGGGCCCAAGGGGCAAGTGCCCCTCTAACGAAAAAAATTGTAAATTTTCGAAAATATCTGATTTTTTTCGTAATTTGCCCCTCCTAAGAATCATTTTGTAGTGTAGTTATTAAAAAATATCAAAGTGTGCCCCCTCGAGCCAAACTTTCTGGCTCCGCCCCTGATTTCTTTTCACCTGTGCATAAGTTGGCTGTACATTGAGTTAGATGAGATGAGTGAAATTGAAGGGGGTGAGTGTTTATTATTAATGTACAACCAGATAATGCACATATAAATAGTTTAAAGTTAGTTTTTTTGAAAATTACACGATAATAGAATAATATTCAAACTTTAGTGGTTTTTATGGTTAAAAAAAACTTTGAGTAACTTATCTATAGTACGCTTATGACACAGTGGGCGCTTGGGACTTGAAATAACATTGAAATAAGTGTTAGTTCATTTTGGTAAATGGTGTATGAAAGAGGTTCATTTTTGTAATTATTAGTTTTCTCATTTATATACGTGGAGTTTCGGAAGCGATTACAGATGATTAAACATTTAATCTTTATATGCTTGAAGTTAAAACAATTTGTATGTATTATTGTGTAGAGAGCTTTTATTTATACAATTACGAAGACTGTCATACTGAAAAAAAAAAGTTATGATGACTAGATCTCGCACTCGTCGGCGGGGGTCGCATGGATATTTTGACACGTAGGCAGAATGTGTGCAATTTGCTAATTGATCGTATAAAAAAATCAAAATGAAATTAATTTTGGTTAAACATTAAAAAAATTTGTGGAGAAAAAAAAAACATAAAAATATAGGGGTGCATAATTTGTATTGAAAAACAAAAAACTTAAAAAAGATGAAGTAATGTAATATAAAAAGCTACTTAGTGGAGAGATTTGATGTAAATAAAATAATATGAAGTTAAGTGAAACTTCTAATTTATCGATTAAAAATGGCTTATGTTATATGTACCCCCTGAAACACCATTTGTACCCCTCCCGGTTTTTTTGCGTTTTTTTTTTGTATTTTATTTTTTTTGTATTTTTATAATTTTGTATATGTTATAAAACTGTGACACGGAAAAAACGGAACGAAAAATATAAAGTTTAACAGGTCAAAAGTATGAAACTGTCAAAATTTACGGAACAGAAACTGATAAAAAACTGCGTTGCACTGTAAAAAGAGGGGTACAAAAGGAATCTTTCGTACTTTTTGACACTATTTAGTGGGCCAGGGGGTACCAATAGTAGCACCCGTAAGGTAAATGGTGTATGAAAGAGGTTCATTTTTGTAATTTATTAGTTCTCTTTAACGTGACATGGTGATACATATTTAAAACATTTAATCTTTTATATAATAAAAAAATTGTATTATTTTAGAGTTTTCTATACAATTCGATCTCATAAAAAAAAATTAGACCAATCTGGTCGCTGGATTTTGACACGTAGGCAGAATTGTGCAATTTGCTTAGTTAAAAAAAATCAAAACTGAATTAATTTTGGTTAAAATTTAAAAAATTGGTGGAGAAAAAAAAACATAAAAATATAGGTGCCAAATTTATGAAAAACAAAAACTTAAAAAAGATGAAGTAATTAATAAAACTTTAGTGGTTGATTTTTAAATAAATCATATGAAGTTAAGTGAAACTTATAATTTTCGTATTTTCAAATAACTTTAGTAAATAAATAAATACCTCCCTAGACTTTATATCGTATAGATTTTATACTTTAAAAATACAATATATATAAAATCTATTTAAAGTTTATATAAAAATATCAGAAAAAACATATGAAACTCGCATATTTTGTACAACATAATATTAATAGATAAATTTGAACATCAATATCAACATCAACACTCGTGTGAGTTAAACGAAGTTTAATATTTCATCCAACATAATATTTACAAAATATTAATCAATATTAATCAATGTTTTCAAAGACGGTTTTTTAATTGACCCGGTCAAGCCACCGGGTCACGGTTCAACCGGGTTTTTTGGCAAAATCCGTCTTTCGGTCGCCTGACAGGTTCACAGTTCAACTAACCGGGTCAACCCGGGTTTTAAAACACTTATATTATTACATAATGAATTTTTTTATGTAAACCACGTGCATAATTATTAGTTGTACTAATATCACAATTACAAAACATTATACACAATAAATTTTTCATAGGCCCATATATTAAACAAAAGATTTAACATTTATAAGTAATCAAATAATACTATAAATTTATAATATTTAAATGTATGTTTATATTGTTACCTTTCAAAGTTTCATTTATTTGCCAAGTTAACGATGTGTACATGAAAATTATTTTGTTTTAAGAAATAATTTTGTTAAATAAATATATATAAAACAATGGCCTGATGACATAAATTCGATTTTTTTTTTTATATCTTTACACTTAGAGTAAAAGGTATCACGGCGATGTTATCTCGCCACATCCGACGTGGCCTCGCCACTTTGCTCGCCACCACACTAGGGTGCCTCGCCGTTGTCTTTTTTTTGTATCTCGCCATGTTTGCGAGTCGATAGACGACAAACAATATAACCGTTTGTTTGATTTTTTTTCTTTTTCTTTCAATTTATAAATGTGTGTGTTTGTTTGTGTGTGATAGTTTTGAAAAAAAAAAGTGTTTAAATTTATTGGGTTTGTGTTCGTGGAAAACCTGCAACGCCAAGAAGATGAAGATGATGGGTTTTTTTCTTTTTTTTAGTAAAAAATATATTTACCGTTTAAGTCTTATGGTTTTTTTTCTTTATCATTTTAGGTTTAAATTTATAATTTTTTATCAAGTGTGCTTTTTGTTAAATACGGTAATTGTATTTTTGTGTAATAAATAAATTTAGTTTGTGTGAAAAAAGAAAATAAAATTGTGGGTGATGAAGCCAAAGTGAAGAGATATGAGTGTGTTATGAGTGAAATTATATTTTTAAGTGGGAGTGAGATGCTGATGTGACAGCATGTGAGGCCTAAGTGAGGAGATATATCTTGCCATTATACCTTTCACTCTTATAGATATTTATTTTGTTAGTATATATAAAAAATTATATATCTAACAACAGACAATAATTTATAAAAATAGAAGATATTTGTCGTTTGTGAAGAAAGTGTTTTCCCGGTTGTGCCGTCCACGACCTCTCTTGCTTGTCAACATTCTGAGCTGTCTTTCGTTCGATGTTTTCTGTTTTCATATGTTATATTTACACCCCCTAATCTTTTCTTGTATAACATTTTTGGTCCCTTCATTTTTGAATCTAGCCAATGAATTTAGCAACAATTTAGGTTACTATAGTAACATATGGTTTCGAAAGTCGACTGGAAATCGTTGACAAAGTTTAAGAGTAGCACATTTCTCGCTACTAGGGATGGAAGCAAGTCGAGTCGAGCTCGAGCCTGCCAGAGAAAGCTCAAGCTCATTTCAAGCCTCATATTTTGAGCTCGAGCTCGGCTCGTGATATTTTTCACAAGTTCGAGCTAGGCTCGGGTTCGACTAACTTATATAACGTGTTAAAGGAATTAAAGCTTTAAGACTCGTTAATCACACTAGGCTCGAGCTCGTTGATTTTTTATATAACATATATACTTTTAGGGCTTGTTTAGGTTCGCGAGCCTAATCAATCTTTATATATAAAGCTCGGGCTCGAGCTCGATTATTATATGAGCTTAAATTTAGGCTCGAACTCGGGCTCGAGCTCGTTTAGCCTCGGCTCGTTCGAGCTTTTTACTAATCTGATTTCGAGCTTTTCACGAACGGCTCGATTCGTTTCCACCCCTATTTACTACCGCTAGGGAAATCATCCACAAAGTTTAATGTTGGGATGATTTTGTGTAAGTTGCCAAAGACATATGGTAAGCATTGGTTATAATATTTAATGAGATATCGTGACTTTCTTATACACAATTTAGACGGGAAAAACGAATTTGTATGTTTGTACTCAACCTCGCCAACCACATGTTGGGTCCAGTTGTGATAAGTGAGTTTGCGTGTTGGTAAATT
The DNA here is from genome assembly GCA_026074375.1 of Tanacetum coccineum. Lineage (NCBI taxonomy): Eukaryota > Viridiplantae > Streptophyta > Magnoliopsida > Asterales > Asteraceae > Tanacetum > Tanacetum coccineum. The sequence continues at coordinate 3,097 of BQNB010204005.1, read as the reverse complement.
TTAAGGGCAGCGATCGAGCCCGTGTTGGGTTGACTTGTTCGGGTTCATAAGTTGACGGGTTGGTATAACCTCTATCAAAACATGACCTGTTTATTAATCGTGTCAAGAAACTCAGTCGTAACTCAGCCACGCATAACACGTGTAACCCGTTTGTGACCAACTTAACATGTCTTAGTAAACAGATCAAAACTTTAAATAGTAAAAAGCTTGATGATTTGTCTATTCAACTAGTTTAAATTCAAAAATATATTTAATATATGATCGAAATAGCTTATAAATAATTATTCAAAACTTTCAAAAATATCCAAGTTTTACTTGTGCAATGTTATATTAGGTACATACAAAATACATTTAAATCTAACTCAAACATAAAATCAAAGTTACATATTTTATTTCCTGGGGGCTTATATACTTAATCGGGTTCGGTAGTGACCTGTTTGCTACTTACTCAAACCAAACACAATATGTTTATTAATCGTAATTAAATTGGTTGACGTATACATATATATTTTTTTTACAAAAACTTATTTATCCTCGACTCAAACATATTTAATTTCGTGTCACGTTAGTATCAATTATCACATGGCGTTGAAAACTGCCACCCTAGTAAATATACCTATAAACATTGCTCATGATATGATAAACACATGGCTCTAATTCTTTTCGGTACACCCATTGACCCATATGTTAATAAGTGTAAAGATAAACTTTGTTAGCTAAAAATGGCAAAAGGTGATAATTGGGTGAACTTTATGCACATTGTTTGTTTGTTTCTACTTTTAGTCTATAGTGCCCTAAAGTCAACGACTGCAAAAGATCTTACTTAAGACTAATCTACAAAAGTAGTCCTTACATTATATTACTTTGCAATTTTTTACTTTTTATTATATATTGATTACACCTATTTGTCTATCACGACCAATCCTGACCATGTCCACCTAGAGGCCGTTGCAGATACTCTTGACGTTATCGCATGACCGTCTCTAAATTTTTGAAATTATTAAGGGCCCTAGGCGAAATTGCATAATGAAACATTTCGAGAAAAAATGTTATATATAACATGTCATTATTTATAAGATATAATGCAAATTAGTATCTAAACGTTTAACATATTGTTAAGAAGACACATTTTGAGGCTCCTAAAATTTTTGAGGCCTTATGCGGTCGCCCACCCTGCACACCCTCAAAGACGGCCTTGAGTTAGCGTACGACCAAACAAAGTAAAAATAAATAAAAAAATCAATAGACTAAAACTACCAAACTACACACATGATATATAATCTAGGGACTAGTTTTGTACTTTACACATTCTCACAAAACACAGTTTCAAGTTTCAACTCATTCAGTTTCTGATACAAGATCCTTCCTCCCTCTTTGTGCTCACACACATTTTCAGATTCCCAACATCTTGTAAACTTCCTGCATTATATTCATTTATTTCCATCCAAAAACTATAAACAGTTTGATATATACCAACTAGATGAACAAGAACATTCATAGCCACAATTTGTGAAGTCAAAATACAAGATTTCCATATGGGCATTGTGCAATCTTTACTCAAAGACTAAAATTCTTGTGGTAATTTATCAACATGGATTTCAAGAATGAGAAGCAAGTCAGGTAAATTTTCCCACATTTTGGTTTTGAAAATTGGATTGTTTTATTTTTTTCTTGCATTTTTGTTGTTGATGTTGTTGTTATGAGTTATAAGATGCATTTTTCTAATATGGGTCATTTTGCAACAAAAAAAAAAAAAAACAGTTTTCAAAAAGTGATAAAGATGCTGGATTTATTCTTGTATTTCTGTTTTTGTTGTTATTATAAGTCATGTATAGAAATTTTATCTAATTTGGGTCATTTTGTAATATGAAAATTTGTTTTCAAAAAATGATAAAGGTGTTAACTTTTGGTATAAAGATGCTGGATTTATTCTTGCATTTCTGTTTTTGTTGTTATTATAAGTCATATATAAGTTTTTTTTTAATCTAATTTGGGTCATTTTGTAATATGAAAATTTGTTTTCGAAAAATGATAAAGGTGTTAACTTTATGTATAAAGATGCTGGATTTATTTATGCATTTCTGTTTTTGTTGTTATTATAAGTCATATATAAGATTTTTATCTAATTTGGGCCATTTTGTAATATGAAAATTTGTTTTCAAAATATGATAAAGGTGTTAACTTTATGTATAAAGATGCTGGATTTATATATGCTAAGGGCCTAAGATCAGTATGATGGGTATCGGGAGATACAATGTAGGCGGTCATATCTCTACCGGTACAAAGACTTCTTTTAGGTAGACCTAAAATAAGAGTCTAAGATCATAGGTTACAAAATGACCCAAAGGAAACGCAAAACCATCTTTAAACGACTCAAATTTAATTAAAATATGATCACTAAATCTGAAGAAATGAAATGTAGAGTTGGTCTTTATGAAGAAAAAAAAAATCCATTTGTACCCATTTAAGCATGTTTTACGTTATCTTACAATTTGAACAAACATGTGATTGTAATTGTTATTGAATCTATTAGGTTTGAGCAATTGCCCGAACACAAGATTTCAGCCCCTTTATTGATGAATGGAGTTAAAGGTGGAACCTTTTATAGTTCAAATCAAATGGGTACTATTCATTTAGGGAAATCGAGGGTTCATCCTGAAGAAAGTAATGAATCAACTGGAAAAAGGGTTTTAGATCCCGGGAGTGAAATTATCTTGCAATGGAATAGGATATTTTTATTTTCGTGTTTAGTGGCACTTTTTGTGGATCCATTGTTTTTTTACCTTCCTTCGGTTGAAAAAGAGGAGCACGGTGCATCGTGTATGTTGTCGGATTTGAATTTAGGGATTATTGTTACATGTTTGCGTACTATTGCGGATATTTTTTATATGTTGAATATAGCTATAAAGTTTAGGACTGCATATGTTTCGCCTAGTTCGAGAGTGTTGGGTAGAGGTGAACTTGTCATGGATCAAGAAAAGATTGCACAGAAGTACTTGAAGTCGACTTTCTTTATTGATCTTATTGCTACTTTGCCTTTACCTCAGGTTTGACTTTCTCTTTTCTTTTAGTTTATCCAATCTTAGCTAAAACTCAT
>BQNB010204003.1:0-10723 GCA_026074375.1 Tanacetum coccineum | reverse complement strand
ATATATCTTGTGCTGTTGATCTTGAAGTAACACGCCCCGGATCCTTATTCCGCTGCGACCTATTTTGGGGGTGTTACAACCCTAGCAATTCCGGAGCATACTCCTCATAAACCTCATCAATGATGTCAATTCGGTTAACCGACTTGTCATTTGTAGAGGAGTATCTCGTGGTTTGATCCAGATTAAAAGTGACGGCTTCGTTATCAACCCTAAGGGTTATTTCTTCTCCATAAACATCAATTAAAGCACAACCGGTCCTCAAAAAGGATCTCCCAAGTATGAGAGGTACTCGAGGATCGGCTTCAAAATCGACAACAACAAAGTCGGTAGGAAAGTGGAACTTTCCCACTTTAACGTAAACGTCTTCAGCGAGTCCTTTAGGATGGGTTATGGATCGATCCGCTAACTCTAAAGTCATTCGAGTTGGTGTTAGTTCGGGTAGGGAAAGTTTTTTCCAAAAGGAAAGAGGCATAAGATTTATGCTAGCGCCAAGATCGGCCAAGGCGTGACATACATCCATTCCCGGAAAATTACATGGAATAAGAAACTTGTCGGGATCTCCAAGATTTTCGGGAAGCTTTTTGAAGAGCATTGCCGAGCAATTCTCGTTCAATGGTATCTTAGCTAATTCAAGCAACTTCTCTTTATTCATAAGCAAATTCCTAATCGTAGGAGCAAATCTTGGCAACAAAGCATCCGCGAAACTTATGTCAAAACGCAAATCTTGAAACATTTGAAAAATCTTATCTTTTTTATACGAAGCTTTTTCACGAAAGTTTTCTTGATTAAGTCGATAATGATATGGAATATTCGGCTTAGGTAAATTCTTTGGAACATCGGGTTCCGGAATGGGAGTGGTTTTAGGCAAAGTCTTTGGAACATCAGGTTCCGGAATAGAAATGGGGGTAACCGGAGGTAGGATTTGAGCGGTACTTCCTTAGAAATTAGATTGCTCCTTATCCGTTGTCTCCTCGGTTTCTCGTTCTACTACCTTTTTAGGAGAAGGATTAGTAGGAATCGAGGGTCCCTCGTAAGCAACACCACTTCGAGTAGTGATCGCTTTCATCTCACCCTTCGGGTTCGGAATGGTATTACTCGGAAGAGTACCCGAAGTTGAGGCTTAGTTTTGAAACAATCCACATATCATATTTTGCAAATTATTTTGAAAGGTAGTTTGTTGATTCATCATGACGGCTTGTTGAGATTTTATCGTGTTTTGAATTTCATTCTTAAGGTCTCCTTTCAACGAGTTGATTTGATTTTGCATGTTTCTCATCATTTGGTCGTTATTCCTCTTGTAACTTGAAAACTCATTTGAAAACTCTTGTTGAACTTGATTATTAGGCACTTGAAACGGTTGGTTTTGAAATCCTTGATTTTGAAAATTCGGAGCATGATTATTTTGAGCTTGAAAACCTTGATTATCATGAAAATTATTTCCCCGATTAAAATTATTCCCTTGACTTTGATTTTGATTAAACCTATTTTGACCATTGTTTTGCACCGGAGCAAAACCTGGTGGTGCCATTTGGTTACTAACTCGGTTCGGAGGGGCAACTTGATTGTAAGTACCCGCAGTCGCACAAACACTAGCTTGATTGTTATCGGTATTCGGACAATTGTACCAAGAATGGGCACCACCACAAGTAACGCAAGTTTCCTCAACCGCTTTAACCGGAGCGGGAGTGACAACTTTCTTAGAAACAATCTCAACTAAGGTCGAAAGTTGGTCCGCAAGCTTATCAATTCTTTCATCCGTTTTACTAACATTTTCCCTAGAAGTCGTATTCATCCTAGAAACATTCGATTTATTACGTGAATAACGCACTTTAGATTTGTTTTCAATTATATTCAAAGCCTCTCTAGTCGTCTTACTCAAAAGATTTCCACCCGCCGCGGCATTTAAGGAGTCTTGATCGTTCTCGTTTAAACCGTTATAAAAGGTATCAACTTGAGTTAACTCCGTAAATCCGTGGTGAGGACAAGCTCTAAGCATTTCCTTAAATCGTTCCCAAGCTTCACTAAAAGTTTCCTCGAATTTTTGTGTAAAACGAGAAATTTCATTCTTTAAGTGAGTGGTTTTCGAAGGAGGGAAAAATTGATTCACAAATTTGGTTACGAGATCCTCCCAAGTCAAGATCGAATTAGGTGGTTCTTTCTCGTACCACAATCTAGCGGCCCCCTCGAGTGAGTATGGAAACATCATAAGCTTAATAACATCATTCGGTACATCCCTAAATCGTAAAGTCGAGGTAATCCTTTTGAAACTATTAATATGAGCGTGGGGATTTTCCCTCTCATAACCGTGAAACGGGTTAGCTTGAACTAGTTGTAACAAATTTGTTTTAATCTCAAAATGATCCGCATTAATTTCCGGTAAAACGATAGCTTCTCCATACCCTTCCGTGGGTGCACAGAGTAGCTCTTCCATGGTACGTTCCGCCATTGGTGCAACTTCAACGATAGTACGAAGCCCGGGTTCCACTATGTTTGGAGCACGTCCTCTATTTTGACGTCTCGGAATGGTTATGTTCGAATTATTTGGAAAATTGGAATTTCTAGTGCGCATGCACTTAGCAAAAATGATAAAGAAATGGGAAAAGAAAATATTTTTGTTTACCGAATAATCAACAAACTTAGGGTAACTCTCTTAAGTAAAATAAATTTTACAAAAGAGGTGCCCCTTTTTCGTAAGTGACACAAGACGATAAATTTTTTGAATCTTAAGTTCGGGAACTTATTGATGGATAATACTTCAGTTGAAAGTATTATATGTTGGTGTTCTTTTACCAACTTGGTAAAAAAAAATTATTTCTTATATTCACAAATTCACAAGAAAAATCGAAAAATCCGGAAAAGCAAATATTTTTGTATTTTTCTTATTTATACTAAAAAGAAAAGAAAAATATTTTTTACTTTTTATATTTTTAATTTTTTTGTATTTTTGATTTTCTCAAAAGCGTAACTTTCGAAAACGAAAGGTTCTTCAAACCAAGATCGACAAATGCAAACGAAGGAATCTTAATCACAAGTCCCCGGCAACGGCGCCAAAAACTTGGTGTTGACAGAGTTATATACGTAATAATATCCAAAGTATAAAAAATTCCAAAACTACCCTTGAGGACAAAGGTAGTAGGAAAAATCTTACAAAAATACTACACGTTAAACCGGTAAGTGATTACCGGGTCGTTTTCCCAAAGACTTATGAAATTAAGACCTCGTTTGTTATTTGGACAATGACTTGAATTGGTTCAAACTTTTTCTAAATCTACAATTAAAAACAATTTAAACAAGCAAGAAAAATTAACGACTAAGCAACAAATAACGGTAATTAAAGAAAACGTGACAAATAAGCAAGAATACTAAAACTAATCCCTAAATGATTTTCTAAACTTTTTCTAATCCTAAATGACTATTTAAAAAGAAAATGCTAAGGAAATTCTAAAACGAGAATGGTTAAAGCTTAAAAATGAAGAAAACAAGAACGGGGATCGAATCCCGTTCTTTAAAAAGTGAACTTTCAAAATATTAACTCTACGGAAGTAAATTTCAACCTAAACCTAGAATATGATATAAGAAAATTTTATAAAAAAGAAAATTGTTTTTTTGATTATTTTTATATTTTTTATGATTTTTTAAAGTTTATATCAAAATTAAATGTTTTTAAAATACAAAACTAACCCTAAAAATTATAGAAAAATTACTAAAAGTGTAAATTAGGAAGGACTAATTTTACAAAAATTAATAACTAGAAATAAGCTAAAACGAAAAGTCCTAAAAAGCTTATAAAAGGCTACGGCTTATTTTACAAAATGGAAAACTAAAAAGTGTTTAAAAGAAAAGTGAGTGGAGAAGTTTTTGAAAAAGACCCAAGGGCATGATGGTTTGTGTGTGTTGAGTGTGAGACGTGTGTGTGTGAAGCACGAGGACACAGGTTCGAATCCTGCCTCTTGCTTTTTGCTATTTTTTTATTTTGAAAACTTTCAACAACAAAGTTATAAAAAAGCTAAAAACAAGCAAAATTTGTAAAAGCAACTTTTCCTAAAAGCTAATCAATAAGCAGTAAATTGAGCGTAAAATCAGACAGAAAATACTTTAACTACTTTTTTGCTTATTGCACTAAACTTAAAAGAAACTAATAAGCTGGAAAAAAGATTTGAACACTACGAACTAAAAATAAGGCTACAAGCATTCTTAGCAAAAACCAATAAGCACAATTGAACAATATCAGAGCAAAACAATAGGTAATAAGCTCAAAAAGCCAGAGAAGCACCTATGCATAGAACTGAATACCAAACAGTCAGGAGGGACTTTTTGAGCTTATTCTTTTAGCCACAAACAGATCCTTATGGCTAAGAAGCTAATACCACTAAAGAGCTTATCCAAAAGACTACTTAAATCAGCATTTTAAAATCATTTTGAAACTCAACTTCTTAATGAAAAAAGCTTTTTGAAAACAGCCAATTCACTCAGTACATACTGAATGAACTGGCTGTTGAGTTTTTGAAAAGACAAAGTGATGTTTTAAAAGCTAAAAAATAGATGGCTAAGTAAGCAATTTGATACAAAAAAAGCTTAAACATATCTAAAATACCCTACAAACTACTTGATTAGAAAATTTCAAAAGCTAACACTAATTATTACTAGCTGAATTTAAAGCATGAAAATGACTAGAAGTTAATCTAATTATCTGATGCAGATGACACCTTAAATGATAAAATCTTTAAACTAACAAAAACAGGCTTAAGTAACTAGTTTCTATAACTTTAATCAACCAAAACAAGAGCAAGTAGATCAACAAATTTGGTTAAAACAAGCTTGAGCTTAATATGCACAAGGAACTGAATTGGCAGATCTAAACTACAACTTACTAACTAAATTTGAAAACAGATTTAAACCTACAAAACACTAAAATCTTAATCTTATAATCCTAATTATGAAGTTTAGAATTAATTCAAGAGACCAAATGGACTCAAGCAGTACTAACTTGAGTTAGTACTACTTGACCCAAACACTCCCTTAAAATCTTCAAACTCATAATCAGCTTATAAAAGTGAGAATTAAGGCTCAACTTAGTATTACCAGATAGTAACTAGCTTAATAACAACCTAATAAACATTTTTCAGTTAACAAATAAGCCAGAATAATAAGCTAATGAGTTATGCTACTATTATTTTTTTGATTTTGTAAACTGTTTTATAACTAGAATATGAAAACTAAGATTAATACTAAAAACTTAACAAAATAAGCATCAAATAAAAATAACAAACAAAATTAAGCTATTCTAAATAATAAAAAGCAGACAATAAGCAGATTTAAGCTACTATGCAAGTATTAAGACTAGAATTGAAATAACAACAAGACCATAAAGAAATTTAAAGGAAAGTGTATGTACCTTAATCCCTTGCACTAAACCAGGATAAAAATTAAACCTATTAAGCTCTACCTACCCAGCTTATTTTAATAAGCATTCTAAAAAAAACCATAAGCTCTTCCAAATTTAGCTTATCATCCAAAAGCCTGTTTCCTTTTTCCAACTGAATAACTAATCAAATTAGCTCAAATAAGCTTTGTGGATGCTTATTTGAGCTTAGAGAGTATAGGTGAACATAAAAAAGCTTATTCAGAGCTTATTGAAGCTTAATATCAAATTTAGCTAAATTCTCATAAACATAAACACAGTTTAAAGTAAAATGCAATTTTATTAATAAAAGAAGAAGATTACATGACTTTTAAATGAAAATTACATTAAGATAAGGCAAATAAGCTGAAAAATAAGCTATTCTACTACCTACACTACTCCTACTTCTCGATGCCCTTAAACTGTGAGTGAAAGCTTCCTTTTATAGCCTTGAGATGAACATTCTAGATTCCAGGGACGCTCCTCCCTCCTTAATCTCAACCATTAATTCATAACAGTCTTCATACCACTTGATCTTAGCCGTCTATGACCTTCTGTAACACCCCCAAAAATCACATACAACGCAGCGGAATACCAAATGGGGTGTTACTTCGTAATACACAGCAATAGATACAAGAGAACGACCTCTAGGTGTCGTTTGAAAAATAACATTGTTGATTTAATCAAAAATCTGAATTTAATAATACATTTGTCCCATAATTTGCATCACAATGAAAAGCTTGAATGTAAAGACTCCAATGCACATCAAATAGTCCAAGCATCTAATTCACCTGAGAAAAACATGCTTAAAAGTGTCAACATTAAAGTTGGTGAGTTCATAGATTAGTTTAAATATGAATGTAATCCACTGTATATCACAGTACTATGTAAAAATCCCAAAGATTTATAAAGAATGCATGACACATTTTATGTCACCAAAAGTACCAATCTTACCCCAAAGATTTATAAAGAATGCATGACACATTTTATGTCACCAAAAGTACCAATGTTTATAAGTAATGCATGACAGATGTAATGTCACCAAAATGTTCCAAGTATGTATGTGTCGGGGGGCCCTGTAGTCCCCAACAATGATCCGACATGTTATAACGTTCGTTTACCTGGTGATAGCTAATCACCCGAACGGGGGTTGTCAATCCCGAATAGATCTATTTTATATCATTCACGTGGACATCACGCTATAATGTTCGTTTACCAAGTGATCGCTAATCACCCGAACAGGGATCCACATCCGAATAGATCTATTTCATAACATTCGCGCTCACCCTCCAAGTGATTTACAGTTCATGACGCTGTGACGTAGACTTGTATGTACCCTAATTTGGGGCAGTGATACAATTATGCGTATAAATATGTACTCCCGTTACCAGTGTCCCCTCCAAGAACACCCGGGCAGTAATGTATAAATATCAGTTCAATCAGCCTAAGCTAATCCGAAATCATTTCAAATGTAAAGTATGCATTTGTGACCAAAAATGAAGTCAAATAATGTATTCCATAGCGAGCTATGCAAATAAGTATGTAAACCAATTTGTAAACAATCCTGTAAATGCATTTGTAAATAGCATGTTCTCACCCCAAAAATATATGTAAAACTAGTAAAACATGGGGCTATAAACTTACCTTGACCAAAATCCCTTAAAACAATCACATTGTTTATAAGATAACTGAGTGAGTATAAGAATTTGTAAACAAGCATGTATCCCCCTCGCAGGTTATAAAACATTCAAAAGATTGAAAAGCGAGGCTATGAACTCACATTGATTAAAGACCACGATCAATTAATCCAATTAAATCACAACTGAATCTGCAACGGATTCGACCTCGACCTATTATTATGTCGTTGATTATAATTCAAGTACTACATATGATCAACGAATGCGTACATGTTACCCCGAAATCATACATATTTTTTTATGTTTGCAGTCTTTATACCTTGTGATGAGAAATCCACTTGCGCTCTTTAAACTTAACCCTTAGTATATTTTATGTATATATCTATTTCCGTCAATCCTAACTTATCTCAAATTTTCTAAAGCTGATAGCCTCGCGCAAAGTAAAATGCATTACGAACAACTTCGTGTTTGCCGGAAGGCATGAAACGGACTCGAAAGTGATCAAATCATTTTAATTAATATATAGCCATTTTTAATATTTATTAAAAATAACCTATTTTTTACGAAAGTGTATTATTCCGATTCGAGCAGTTTCTTCGTTTTGGGAGTTAGAAGGCCCGTTTTTGTCTAAACGTCCGTCAAATATAATTGTTTCTATTTTGTAAACCAAAGTCTACTTTCAAAGTCTCGGGAATTCCGAATCCACTTCAATTTTTTTTTAAATACTCATTTATAAAGGCACTAAAGTCCATTTTTAGTCCAATTCTCGTCTCAATATGATAATATCACTTATACATTAATATCAGTCTCGTATTTATATTAATATCATTTTTAACTAGACTGCGCAAGCTCTAATATTTTTCATCACATTATATATAAATCGATTAAATGAAACAATTTATATATTTTCGCGTTAACTAAACTCACTTTATTTTGGTGTCAACACACTCAAACGCGACGCACCCCGGCTGATGGACAGCCAAACGCACCCTTGTGCGTGGCTGTTAAGCCAAACGCACCCTATATTCGGTGATAACCACAAGAACCAAACGCCCCTTTGTGTTATAACCCAACCCCGACAGCCCCTCGGCTGTCCCGGCTTTTCGACAGCCAAACAAACACCCCCCCGGCTGTCCTAAAACAAACGCACCCTTTTTGGGGTGGTAACGAACCCACGAGCCCGACCCGGCTGTTAAGCCCGAACCAAACCCGAACCAAACCACCTTGTGGTGGGGGTGGGCTGTCACCGCAAACAAACACCCCCTTGGGTGTTATAATACCAACCAAACACACCCTTCGGGTGTTATCATTAACCAAACCCGAACAACCCAACCCCGGCTGTGAAACCAACCCGACCCCGGCTGACCCCGTTGTCAAACCCGACACAACCAAACACACCCTTGTCGGGGTGTTTTAATAAAACCAACCGCATAACCCAACCCACGCACCTGGTGGGCCGCTGTCAAACTCGACCCAAACCAAACACCCCTAGCTGCTAAACCCATCCCGACCCCGGCTGTTTTACAGCCCAACCAACGCACCCTTGATGGTTGTATAGTCGAACCAAACCACCCCTTGGTGGTGGTTTTCACCACAAAACAAATCCATAACAACCCGACCCGACACCCCCCCACTGCAGCTGACCCGCGACCCAACACACCCATCGTGGTGGTGGTATTAAAACCACACGCACCCTTCTCTTGTTTATACCAACCAACGCACCCTTTTCGGGTGATGTCGAAAATGATGGTGGTGGTGATATGGTGATTAGATGATGATGTAGATGGTGTTATGGTGGTGGGGAGTCGGCGGTTGTAGTGGTTCGTGGTGATTTTTAGGCGCGTGGTGGAGAGTGTTATAGGGGATCGAGTAGATCCACTCATGGGGATCATCTTTGGTCTTCGCCGGAAAAACCCCGCCGGAAAAGTTTTCCGGCGGCGGCGCTACAGTGGCCGGCGGTGGGGAGGGGTCGCCGGAGAAGAAGGTGGAGAGGGAGAGGTGTATGGGTATAAGTGTGTGTGTAAAAGATGGTAATGAAATGAAAAAGATGTATAAGTTTATATATATATATATAAAACTTAAGTGACAAGTTGAAATAGTTTAGGGGTAAAAAGTGTAACATTTTTATTATACTTTTATAAATATCGGTTCGGGACTCATTTGAGCGACTTAACGACCGATTCAATTCTCGAAACTTGCGCCATTGTTTTTATAATCATTTTTCTGATAAAAATGAGTATTTATTTGATAATATTTCAGAAATATTTTATAACATTAAATAAAATATCTGTTATTCATTTTGTGAACCGGTTTCGCTCCGTCTGAAATAAAAATGGATTTCAACTCGAATAGTCGCGTTTTCAAAAACGCTTTTAATTAAAAATGATGAATAATTTATTTAATATTTTTATTAAATAAATACTGATAACTAAAAACAAATTTAATTGTTTTTGTGTGTCCGCGTTGTATATTGTTCGAATAATGTTTGCGGTGCTGTTTTAGCCCTTTTCGGCTCGTTTCCAGGTCTCGGGCAAAACTAAAAAGTTGTCAGGAATGTCATTCCACATCAAATTGCTTTAGAGTCCGAGTCGTGAAAACGTGATTTAGATGATCGTTCTTATAAGTCAAGCCAGACCCTAAAAGTCAAAGATTGACATTGTCATTCTAAATTCGAAAATTCTCGGATGTTACAATAGTAGCTCTTAATCAAAATGCTCCTGAATTTCAAGAATTTTTTCAAATCAACGAATTGCAAGCTTAGTTAGAAGCTAAGAATGTCTCGATTGAGAAGCTAAAGGAACACATTGCGAATTTAAAAGGAAAGAATGTTGTTGACAATGTTCAAACTGTGCATAATTTGAATGTGGTTACTTTAAAAGTGTATAAATTAGATTTGCAACCTCTTTCCCCTCGCATAAAGAATAATAGGGATGCACATGTATATTACCTTAAGGTAACTCAGGAACACACTGATACACTTCAGGACATAGTTGAACAATCTAGAGCCTTAAAACCTCTCAATAATGCACTTGACTATGCCTGTAAGTATACACAAAGAATACAGGAATTGCTAGTATGTGTGTGTGCCTCATGCCCTAGTTTAAAATATGTAAGTGATAAATTAGTTGTTGTTACACCAATGAACAGAACTAGGAAAGTTAGGTTTATAGAATCATGTGAAACATCAAAAGATAAAACACACAAATAGGTAAACCCATAAGAAAAACAGACCACTAACAATTCTCTGTCACCTTCTATAAGAGTAAACAGTTCTACTGAAGCTAGCGGATCAAAGTCTAGGAGCAATACAAAGAAAGATAGGATCACGCAAACTTCAAGTAGTAACAAGAAGAAAAATAAAGTAGAAGACCATCATAGGATTGCTAAGTCTAGTTTGAATAATATGAATTGTGTTTCTAAACCAGTTTGTAATGCAAATGTTAAGCATTCTGTGTTGAATAGGAATTCTGAACTTATTTGTGCTACCTGCCATGAATGTATGTTTGATGCTATTCATGATTTGTGTGTTCGTCATTATCTCAATGATGTTAATGCTCGTGTTAAATCTAAATCTGTGAGATCTAAATTAGCTAAGAGCAATATGAAGAAATGTTAGATATTAGAAAAAGACTCGGTCACCCCGTGTATTTTACTGTTTATTATAGCTCGTAGTTTAATAGTTAAT
>BQNB010204002.1:0-10723 GCA_026074375.1 Tanacetum coccineum | reverse complement strand
ACCGGCTGTCCAAGAGGAAGTTTGGGATAGTATGCCATGAGAAGGTTGTTAGGATACCGTTGGAAGGTGATGAGATACTTCAAGGAGTCGTGAAAACCTTAATGAACACTAAGGTAGGTGAATCGAAATTGACTTGTATCTCCGTTGTACGAGACTTTATTGACGTGTTTCCGGAAGACTTGTCAATGACCACCGCAATGACAAGTTGAGTTCCGCGTAGACTTAGTTCCTGGAGCGATGCCAGTCGCGAAGTCTCCATATCGTCTAGCACCTTTAGAAATGCAAGAATTGTCTGAACAACTTCAAGAGTTGCAAGACGAAGGTTTCATACGACCTAGTCATTTTCCATAAGGAGCACCAGTGTTGTTTGTTAAGAAGAGGAGCATGGAGTTCATTTGAAGTTAGAGTTAGAATTACTGAGGAATGAGGAAGTTGTATGTTAAGGTTACTAGTGTGAGGCAGTGAAGAATTGGGAAGTACCTACGACACCATCCGAGATATGATTATTCTTAGGATTGGCAGGTTACTTACCTACGTTTCATCACAAACTTTTCTAAGATTGTTAAACCCCTTACTTCCCTAACTTAGAGGAATCAGAAGTATGAGTAGGGCGCAGAACGGGAAGAGGCTTTCTAGACTTTGAGGATTAATCGAATGTAGTGGTTGATGCGTTGAGAAGAAATGGAGAGTGAAACTAAGACGAGTAAGAGCAATGTCTATGACTATCCAGTCAAGTGTTAAGGATAAGATATTGGCTACTTCAAGCAAGACGTCCAAGGTAGAGAACACGCCAGCAGAAATGCTGCGTGACCTAGACCAACAAATGGAAAAGAGGGCAGATGATGGTTAGTACTTTATGGATTAAATTGTATAGTGAGTATGAGTATGAAATTCGCTACCATCCAGGTAAGGCAAATGTGGTGACTGATGCGTTAAGTAGGAAGGAACGAGTGAAACCTAGACGTGTTCGAGCGATGGCTATGATCATTAAGTATGGAGTAAGAGGAATGATATTGGTAGCCCAAAGTGAGGCGTTCAAGCAAGAAAACGTACGCACAGAAAGGCTTCATGGGTTAGATTGACATATGGAAAAGAAGGAGGATGAGAGTTTGTACTTTATGGATCGTATATGAGTTTTGTTAGTAGGGAATGATGAGGATGGTAGTAATGGATGAGGTTCATGCATCAAGGTACTTGGTACATCTGGGAGCGGATAAGACGTACTATAACCTTGGAGACATGTATTGGTAGCCACGTGTAGAAAATATATAGTTACCAATGTTAGCAATTGTTGGATTTGTTTAAGAGGTGAAAGCTGCAATGTCAAAGACTTTTGGCTTGCTACAACAACCTGAGATACTTGAGTGAAAATGAGATAGAATCACCATGAATTTTATCACTAAATTTCCAATATCAAAGTAGTGAGTATGATGTGATTTGGGTGATGGTCGATAGACTGACTAAGTTAGCTCATTTTCTAGCTATACAAGAAAATTTCAAGATGTAAAGTTGGCAAGGATTTATATTGATGAGATCATAGCAAGGAATGAAATTCTAGTGACGATTAACTCAGATTGAGATGGATGATTTACCTCATGGTTTTGGCAGACGTTACAGAAAGTGTTCAAGACGCGATTGGATTTGAATACTGTTTAGCATCCTCAAGCGGATGGACAAAGTGAAGGTATGATTTAGACTTTAGAGGATATAATGAGGGCATGTGTTATTGATTTTGGTGGTAGTAATCAATTAAGCATTTGGTGTGCTCCGTTTGAAGCATTGTATGGAAGGAAGTGTAGGTCGCCTGTTTTATGGGCTGAGATTGGGGAAAGTAGTTTGATTGGACCTGAGTTGGTTCAAGAGACGACTGATAAAGTGGCGTTGGTAAAAGAGAAGCTCAAAGCGGCAAAAGACCGTCAAAAGAGCTATGCTAATAATAGACGTAAACTGTTAAAGTTTGAGGTAGGAGACCGGGTTTTGCTAAAAGTGTCGCTTTGGAAAGGTGAAATTTGCTTTGGGAAAAAGGGTAAGTTAGCACCAAGGTATGTAGGGACATTTGAGATTCTTGAAAGAGACGGTCCTGTAGCTTATCGGTTGAGATTGCCTAAAGAATTGAGTGGAGTACATGACACGTTTCATGTGTCAAACCTAAAAACAATGTCTGGCGGATGCTAGTCTGCATGTGCCATTGGATAAGATCAAGGTTGACAAAACTATTTGTTACATTGAGGAGCCTGTTGAGAATAGTGACCGTGAAGTTAAGAGGTTAAAATGTAGCATAATGGTGGTAGTTAAGGTCCATTTGGGCTCGAAGCGAGGTCTTTAGGACTTCAGGTAAACTGAGTATCCAAACTTGTTCGTTGAGCAAGGGATCATTGGGTGATTTTAGTTAAAGTTGGGTACGTAAGGTTTCTTGTAGACCTTAGTATGCCCTTAGATGTGTTTGTGTGATTTTGGTTAAAGTTATTTTATGAATAAACTCGAAGTCGAGCCGATTCTTTAGAAATGGCTAAGAGTTCATTTTTATGTAGGTGCAAGAGATGTTGTGCTATGGGAACTGGTTATGTGGGCTAAGTGATGGTTTAATTATGTGCTTGATCTTCATTTTGAGTGTGTTTGAGGTTTGGTGTTAAATTATTTGTTAAGTATTCCATTTTGTTCACGTGTGGTGATAATGGATATGAAAAGAGTGTGATGCATTGTGACTTCAATTACTTGGTTTTAGGATTAAGCGTTTTAGGAAGTGTGTGATATAGGAAGGATAATGTGGTTAAAATATGGAAGTTGGATAGTAAACTGTCCATATATAGAAGTGCATTAGGAATGAAAAGTTATTTTAGAAAAGTTAGTTTATAAGCAAATGGTGTTTACCAAATTAACTAAGTTTTATAAAAACTTAAGGTATTGAAGGTAATTAATTAAATAAAAAAAATATTTTTTATACATGAATAGTAAATACGAATTTTAGGAAAAAAGGAAATAAAAGCCTAATTAAACTAGGACTCTAATTAGGAATTATCTAGGATTATTCTAGGGGCTTATAAATACAAAAAATAAAATCCCAAACCCCCCTATTGCTTGTTCGGCCGATCCCAAGAGAAAAAGAAGGAGAAAAAATTTAGGGTTTTGATTTTGTGAAGGAAACAAGCTTTAAGGTATGTTTAGTTTTTCTTAATTAGTTTAATCATTGATTTAATTCATGTAACAAGAGTTATGGTGGATCTAGGGTTTCATAATATTCTGTAAATTAAAGTTTATAATCTAATTAGGGTTCTTAGTAATCAATTAGATGCGAGTTGGTGTAATCGTTAGGGTTTAGATCGCGTTAGAACTTGATTTAGGTTTGAGCAGAATTTAGGGTTGTGTTGTTTCGTGCATATCTAGAGGTTAGAAGCATGAATTGATATGATTCCGGTGCCTATGGTGAAGGTCAATGAGTCTAGTTTCCATAACATCCAGCCTCGATAGTTTTTAAGGTCGGGAAGTCATTCAAATGTTGGTTACAAGAAAGGTTGTCAAAGCAGTAAATTTGGGTCAGATTTAGGTCATATTACGAGGTGTAAAACCCCCACTTAAAATTCAAATTAGGATTAGCCAACCTACAAGAGTTTAGTTCTATGTGTCTATTAAAAATCCCCCAAAGGAGAGCTTCTGATTTGGAGTCTAAGTATGGTTTTTAGGTCCAAACTTTTTAGTGTTCGTTCAGATCTGAAACTGAGTAGTTAAAAGTTTGATTTTATTTGGGACACTTAAGAGGGGAAATAAATTAGTGGAAAAATCATGGAGATAGTAAACCCATGATATTGAACCAGCGATTTTTGGTAAAATTTAAAAAGGTCAGTAGGTGTGGTTTATAAAATGGTAAAGTGACACTAAAATTCTGAGTTTTCGGGTAAATAGTTGAACACTGAAAAAGTGTGTAAACGAATTTTTTTTTGGGTAAAATGTTGGCATGGTGTGGAGGAACCCATGAGGGTAAATAAAACCCTTAGGACCATCCATCATATGATTGTTACTTGGTTCGGCCCCAAAAATAAAAAATAGCGTGTAACATGTTATTTTGTTGTTTAGCTCTATGTGGCGAGGATTTTGGGAAGTGCTTTTGCATTCAGGGTGAGTTTCATAGCCCCTTATTCTTAAGTTTCTTGGGGTGAAAATGTGGAAAATGATGCTATGAGGTTTAAATGTTTTTTGTTGCTGTGAGTATGTCATCTTCTTTATTTTAATTAGTTAGTGTTATATGGTTATTGATTGTGAGGTGATACGCTCCATGGCTTTGTGATCAATTGGAGTCGTTTATGTGGTACGCTCCATGGCATCAATTGGAGTTGTTTTGAGGTATGTGAGTTCGGTTGGAGAGTGGTGTTTACTACTCAATCAAATCCAACTGAAGGGTTGAAATAATACTTACCGACTTTGTGTTCCCAAGCTTTGAGAGCTCAGCGGACCATAAATTGGTGGTAATGATATTTTCTTCAGGAACCCAATGAGCATAAACCGCTTTCAAAGTTTGAATTGCTTTCTGACCTCCTGGTGTTTCCCGTCCACCGATAAGAACCCTGTCGGGTTTGAAAAGATCGTCAATAGCAGTTCCTTCAGCAAGAAATTCCGGGTTGGAAAGAATTTGGAAGTTAATTCCTTTGCTGTTATGAGTCAAGATCTTTTCAATCGCTTCAGCCGTTTTAACAGGAACAGTTGATTTCTCAACAACTATTTTGTCTGATTTCGATACATCAGCAATCATACGCGCAGCGCTTTCCCAGTAAGTCAGATCAGCAGCTTTACCAGCACCGAGACCTCGTGTCTTGGTAGGTGTATTAACCGAAACAAAAACAATGTCGGCTTCACAGACATGCTTCTCTACGTCATTGCTAAAGAAGAGGTTCTTTCCTCGGCATTGCTTCACGACATCATCAAGACCTGGCTCATAGATGGGGAGCTGGTCACTGTTCCAAGCAGTGATACGAGGTACATTAATATCAACCACAACCACCTGAATATCAGGGCACTTGAGTGCTATAACAGCCATGGTGGGACCACCGACATATCCAGCTCCAATGCAGCAGATCTTCACCATTTCTGCAAGTTACATAAGACACGCAACTTTAATAAACATCAAGTCTCATTTTCCGTAAGATTTACATAAAACCGATTTACTTTTTTAGATCTTATTTGAAAAAAAAGATACAGATTGTGCTGATTCGCAAATCCATGTCATAAAAGGACAAATCTGGTTAACGCCATCTGCTAATGGCACTAAACAACTTTTAATGCTGGCTAACTTTAGTGCTATGCAATTTGCACCAATTGGTCCTACCAGATCTGTATTAACGGCTATCATTGCAGTGGACCCTGATCTTGCTAAAATGCTAACCAACCGTCATCAAACGAAGACATAATATTCTTATGGGCATACAATGCACGGCCTAAACATAACCAACGTAAACAAAATATGCTGCAACACAAAACCTCAAACCCAGAGATCATTCGCTATTGTTGTCTAAAACCACTAAGGTGCGTGTTTAAACTTATATGTGGGCTTACGAGCTTATTTGTTTTTCGCCTTATATTTCATAATCCCCAATTTTCTGGCTTATTTTGAGACTTATGAGCTTATATAAGTTTATCATGAAATGAGTTACACTAGATCTACTAAGGGGGTGTTTGTTAATGCTTAATTATGGGCTTATGAGCTTATTTTCTTGGCTTATTTTGAGACTTATGAGCTTATATAAGTTTATCATGAAATGAGTTACACTAGATCTACTAAGGGGGTGTTTGTTAATGCTTAATTATGGGCTTATGAGCTTATTTTCTTGGCTTATTTTGAGACTTGTGGGCTTATACTAAAATGATGACAAACTCCCAGATCTAATCTAAATTCACTTCAGAAACAGCAAAAAAAAACAAAAGATCTTACATAAAAAGCATTGTATTAACATAATTTACAATAGATCCAATAAAAATATATAACTAAACAAATGATTTGATCCGAAATGTTACCTGTTTGGATCGAGTGATTGTGTGATTCTATTACAGAGAGAAAAGATCTGTTTGTGAATCAGTAGAACTGGGGACTTGTTTATATACTTCTCTAAACTCTGTGATCTCACCCTCAAGTCCTCAACTATCACAATATGACCTTCTAATCTCTCATTTTTCGTCTCATAATAAGTGTCCAATACGAGTTAAACCCAGAGCCGGAAACTAAATCGTAGTTATGACAGCGAAATCGATTTAGATAGTTCATGTGTATTTTGCTTTGTTTTCACCCGACCCGAGAAAACCCGAAGTCGAAAACCATAATTATATAAAACCGAAAACCAAACCAAATTAGTTCAGTTCGTCCCGGTTCGGTTCGGTTTCGGTTGATTTTGCTCAGCCTTAGTGTTCATATTGCTATTTTGAAACGTTTCACAAAAAGTAATCAGAAATTGTTTTAGGGTATGTTTGGCGAGGGGATTACTGGGCCTTATCGGGGCTTGGGCTTTTAAAATAAGTCGGGTTATGAAATAAGTCTCGTTTGTCACGCGGGCTTATGAAAGGGCTTATAAGTCATAAGTCTCTATAAGCCCAGCCCCATAAAAGGGGCTAAAAACTTTAGACCGCGGCTTTTAACCGTAAATTACTTATTTACTCACAAAAATATCTAACATATACCAAAAATTCATTTAATTATGTCTTTTTAGTAATTTTGCAATAATAAGCCCAGACCATTTGCGAAACAAGTTTACAAAAATACAAATTTCAATTTCGGCTTATAATATAAGCCCTAGCTCTATTACCTTCTGGGTATGTACCGTAACAGTACTAACTCGCCGTTTAAAAAAAACATCACCATTAAGTTATTTAGCATTACTATCTTTTTTTCATCCATGATCCATAATTAATTAGGTATTCAAAGTTCAAACCTAATGAACTTAGGAAGCCAAGTTGACATTATGTAGTTAGGTTCAAATCCACATCTTAAGACACACACTTGAACTAACTTTAAGTGCATAAGACGTCTACATAATATCGTAGGGGCAAATATGTAACTTTGCGTCTAGAAAGTCTAAGGCATTGCATATGGACGTGGAAAATTCAACGCGCTATATTTGGCGGAATAACACGCAGAGTGTATTACTACTAGTTTACTACTACAATCTATTGGTAAGAAATCAATATGGAAATTGATTTGCATATACGCATTACATAGTTGTACATTATCTACGATCTGTTTTTTATTGGTAGTATTATTGGTACCACGGGTGTTAATCGGGTCGGGTTGGTCGGGTTCAGGTTAATTCGAGTTGGGTCAACGTCGGATCATAAATATAACATACCCGAACCCGACCATATTTTAACTTGGGTTAGTCGGGTTCAGATCAATTCAGGTCGGTACAACTCAGGTTCAGATCAACCCTAATATGAGTAAAATGTTCATAAAATTGCATATCCGTTCTAATATGTATAGATAATTTATGGAAAAAATTTTAAAAACAAAATAACCTTATCCGGGTCCAATGAGTCGACCCGAACCCGAATTAGCCAAATATTTTCAACCTGATATTCGACCTTATTTAGAACTAGTGTTAATCGGATTGGTCTGAATAGATATAAAGTCCAAAACTAATTAATAAAGAGTGACAAGTGTTTCTTTTTTTTCTTTTCAGTCTCTCATTTTGTTTTCACCTAATTTTTAATTTATTGTTTTTTTCTTATCATTTTTTTCTATCTATACCATCTTAATTACTGACGTGACAACATATAAAAGTAGTGATCCGAGCTATGCCTACCTAAGGGTTGCAACGCCTGTCCACTTGAGGGACAACGTCCCACAATATCCGAGTTATGCGGCACGCTCGGTCTTTAACAAGAACCACTAGACCATATGATGTATTAGATAAAAGAGTGCTTGCCTTGAACACGTGGCTCTTGCCACATCATCTAACCGCTTCGAGTCATCATGTCATGGTTGTCTTCCACACACATGTCCTCCGGATACATTCATCATCAGCGCGTAAGCCCTGTAGCAAAAACATTAGATATGCGCAACACATTTAGAGCGAAAATATTGATATTGTGGAATCAGACTCTCAAACGACTATATGTTTGTCGTCCTAAAAAAATTGTCCCAACTTAGTCCATGTGCTTTTATGGATGACGCTTGTACATGATCAAATAACTTGCAACTTACCTTCTAATGAGCTAATGAAGTAACTTACTGAACTGCTCAATTTTCACTTTCTGTGTATCAATGTATTATCTAGATGATTATTTTCTTTGCGCACTATTCGTGTATATGGCCGCTTGGCCTAAACCGAACGGCTACACACAGGGTCTACCGTCTCGAACCTCCCGGTGCTGACGCAACACCAAAGAAGATAAGTATATCGAAACCTCGGGACAGACCAACACATCCTATTGACCAGACACTACCTAATAACCGCCAGTTCATAGCAAGAACCAGACGTACGAAGTCAACCCGAGATTTAAGGGATCTTGTTCCCCACGTGGATACGCCGCCTCACAAAGGTACAGGGTAGCTCGACGCGGCCATTCCCTAAGTGTCAGGTACAGTAAACATTAAACAGTACTTGGGATAATATAAATACCCCAAGCCCATTCAATGCAAACCAACAACAGACACCCGCATTTACTATACTCACATTCTGCCTAACGGCTACCTTAAATATCAAATACTTACTCTCACACCGGAGCTTGGTCCTAGGTTAACACTTGGGGCGAGACTAACGCACGTTGTCTTATCGACGGGCTTGCTGAAGACTGAAGCTCCACGGAAGGACGATCTTTATCCTACCTGGCGGATCTTTCCTTCAACAAATTGGCGCCATCCGTGGGACCCGTTATTCAATTTGCCTAAGTGATATAGAATGACATGTCCTGAACCAATTACTCCGTTAAATGAAGGAACCTCAAACCAAAACACCGCTAAAAGCATCTTTGAAGGGCACGTGTCGGCTCTCAAGGAACTCCTAAAAGAGCAAAGTAATCGCGATCTTATCAAGCCAATGCTCTTGGACTTTGACGACATCCAGGACGCTAGTGACGAAATCATCGAAGTTAACAAAAAGGGGAAAGCAAAGACAGATGATGAAGACCTAAGTAAACCATTCAAGGAAGTGCTGAAGTGTCCCTTCACCAGAAGAATCATCGAGTTCTCGTCCCCAGGGCATAGGATGCCAAAGAATGCCAAAATATACGACGGGAGGGGTGATCCGGAAGACCATGTGAGCCGTTTCATGGGAATAGGAAATCAAGGCGAATGGCCTATGCCAGTTTGGTGCAAGATGTTTCAACAAACCCTTGACGGCAAGGCGAGGGCGTGTTTCGACAAGCTGCCTCCCGGCAACATCGACAATTGGGGCGATCTCCAAGAGAAATTTCTAAACAGATTTGGGATGCTCAAGGCTTGTGCTAAAGATCCAACAAATATCTCAAAGATCATCCGGAGGGCGAACGAGACCCTTCCCAATTTCAAAGAAAGGTGGGTAAGTGAGTCGAATGCCAATCATAACGTACCAGAACTGATGCAGATTTCGTCCTTCATGAGTTCCCACAAGTATCCAGAACTGTCAAAACGCTTTTCTGATAACATACCTAAGACGGTCGCCGAGATGTTAAGAATGGTGGATGATTATGTGCGGTCAGAAGAAGCATTCCGTAATATAGAGCTGCCCAAGGGCGAGTTCCAGCGAAAGGAGACACAGGTGTAGTGGGGGCAACGGAATGATCGTCCCCAACGGCTACCCTACGGGGGTAACCACCGCAAAACTGAGCATAGACCTACTGATGTGCTGTCGTGTAGGGTCAATTTATTGATTACCAAGTTTTAAATTTATATTTAGCCGACTTATCCTAAAACAACACTTTAACGGGCAGTGTACCCGATCGGGTAGAGTTTCGTGGTAAGTATGGTGTCGACCACTAAGAGCGAGGTTGTTAACCTTATATTCTATCAGTATTTTAATTACTCTAATTAAGTTAATTCTAATTACTTGTTAAACCTATGATATATACGTTTTTAATGGTAATGGGAGGTTTTTAGCCTGAGAGACTGGCACAGGTTTTATTGTTGGGAATTATAGATTTGATGAGACAAAAGAACAAAAGAATGAAACAAAAGGATCAAAATCGTCATTAAAGAATTCTACAAGATGTAGGAGAAATATGAAGATTTTGGAAGATCTCCTTAAGAAGATAAAGATAACAGAAGATATTCCTTAATGTTTAAAAGATTTAGTTGTCTAATGTTTATCTTCCTTTGTAAGTCATGATATCTCTATATAAAGAGATCATAGACACATAGTTTTAAAATCCAGAAAAATGTGTGTGTGTGTGTGTACACTAGATCAATGTAGACGTCTAGTTTGTGTGGTGTAGCCTCAAGGTAATTAAGGTTTCCTTAATCCCTGTTACAGGTGGTAACTGATCTATACTAATCATATAGATTTGAGGCTTGGTGGAAACGTATGGTAATAAAACCTTGTTCAAATAACATTGATGTTCTTTGTTTAATTCCACTGTGCATATTGTTATCATTGTTATTGTTAATCCTAGATATAAGTTCTAAACAAACTGAGCTTAAACGATACAAGAACTATCAGGTGCTTTAGTTCTAACAGATCTTTACAGGCTGGTAAAAGAAAGGTATGAGACAACAATCCCAAAAGGATATGACTTGTTGCTTTGGGGAGATCTGAAGAATTTATTAGAGCCT
>BQNB010204000.1:0-10723 GCA_026074375.1 Tanacetum coccineum | reverse complement strand
AAATGCACCCCGGTCAACCCGGTAAAAAAAAGGAAAATTTTATCTTAAAATTTTTTTGAGAAAAAAAAGTTTACTTTTAAAAACATTTTGAGGAAAAAAAAATGGTAAAAAAAAACTAACTGTTAAGAAAAAAATATTTATAAAAAAACAGACCGATGGCTCCGACAGTGCGAGAGGGTATTTCGAGAAAAAAAAAAGGAAAATTTTATTTTAAATTTTTTTTTAGAAAAAAAAAAGAACGGGACGATTAGCGGAGCGCGAGGTTTGAGGAAACTTAAAGGTTTATTTATAAAAAAACAGACGGATGACTCAAACAGCGCGAGAGGGGATTCGGAGAAAAAAAAAGTAAAGTTTTATTTTAAAATTTTTTTGAGAAAATAAAAGGTTAAAAAAAAGGTAAAAAAAAAGTCAATGTAAAGAAAGGAAAAAAAATGCCTCATTAAATGTCGGGTCAAAAAAGGCGGGTCGCATTAAAAGTTTTAGGGTCGGGGCGTCTGCCTTTTGTATAGTTATATAATAACATTCTGTATACATAAGATACATTAGGTAAATAAACAGTACAAACAAACAAACATAAAAAAGTGATATATTTTCATGTAATAAGGAAAAAAAAAGGAGCTATGAACACAACATATAAATTTTGTAGCACTAATACTCGAATGGGTTACTTTAATATTCACAATGATGACTTATAAATACTTGTAACTTTACTTTCTATATACAATGTGAGATTTATATCCCTAAGGGATTAAAGGTTATTTTGGTTTTTTTTTATCAATATTATTTTTGCTAAAGAAAAGAAAATGAAAACAAGATATTAGTTTACAGGAACAAAAGGTAAGGTCTTTTTTTTTTATCAATATATACAAATAACATTCTGCTCTTTGTCCATTTCTTTTTTCTTCGCTATGTTATCATATCCAGGAGGAAATTAAAGAGTTTGATAGCTATGAGTGAAACAAATTTATTTTTATCCTAGGTGTTAATCGTTATTTTTTAAATATAGTATAACATGATTTGGTTATTATATATGAAATAATTTTGTCACATAGAAAGAAATTAATTGTGGTGACATCTTTATAATTTTTCTTGTGCCTTAGAATAGTAAATTATACAACAATAAAATATAACATATAAACTAATAGTATCGATATAATGGTTTGATTTGATTTTTTAACTTCTTATTTAGATAGAAAATATAACGGTAGAACACTTTTATCTATGATTTGTAAGTCTAGCAAAATTGTATCATGGAGTAAAAACAACGACCTATAAATTATGCACGAACTAGCGTTTTTTTATTCGTGCATTGCGATGGTAACAACCTCAACCCACTGTGCTCAATTTTGATTAGAAAGGCCTATAAAATGATCACCTATTAAGCTTCTCTTACCTCATACATGAATTCAACCCATAACGGAATCAAGAATTCAAGATACAAGGAAGTTTGAAGTGCACGTATAAATTCTCCGTTATAATAATTTGTATCGCAAAAAAAACAATTCTAAACAACTTTTCTAATGTACAAACACAAGATTGGTTACGCGCGGCGAGCTTTACAGCCAAGTAATTTTAATACCACAACTCAATTTTGAGTATTGAGCTCGACTCTCGCTTTGAATCAAGTGATTCCAATTATTTTTGTCAACAAATCTCCCCATGTCCGCTGGTATCCCCTTTCCTTGCATCCACCTTTAAACAAGAAACTTGTCCCTTGTTTTCACCAATAGAATTTCAATTAATTTTTATTTTCTAGTAAAAAATCTTCGCTCAGGTGTGCCTCTATGAGAAATTATAGTTTTTATTGTAAATACCAGGGACAAAAAGTCTCATGGTGCCATGGGACACCTATGAATTTTTTTCGATATAACTAGTCTTGACTTTTGAAAAAACATTGATTTTTTTAAATGCATCTCGTTCATTGAAATATATATCTAGTGGTTACCGTTTCAATAGATTTGGCACTTGACAAAAGTAAGTGATAATACCAAAAAGTAACTAAAAGTTTTAATCCAATGTTCACACTATGTTATTAAGGTTTTTTTCGAGACGCGAGAAAAAGGTTTACTCAATGTAAACGGGTTTACAATTTGGGTTACACTCGGTACTCCGGTGAAGGTGCAACCGGTGAAACAATTGTTTTTTGCCACATCCTCACTTTGTGGTACCTAACATTTATTTAAGGCAGGATGTTTCTTTTGAAAGTCATCGAGGGTGTGGATTAGGTATTGCGTGTATGTAGCAGATATTAGATTATAGCGATTAGATTTTATATGTTTTGTTATAATAAAACAATTGTTATCGGGTATGGACAATTTTCCTACACATTATCCGCACAACTTATAATCCGTAAATACATTATTACATCATTTATCTTAGAGTAATATACTTTACTGCCGTATATCACTGTAAAATAATTAATTTTGCGATAAAAAGTTATTTTATCTCACCTGCTGTTTCATCTTGTACCAAATCGAAATTTTATTAACATTGTATAGTATACTAAACATCAAAACAAAAACGACCAAAGTGTTTGTCGTTTTGATGTTGGGCTACCTTTAGCCTGTTTTATATGGCCCCAAACATTCTTTACCGACTATACCGAGTCAAACATATATCACCAACACAAAATCTGGATCATTCTATAACTTTACCAATTCATGCCACCGCTTCCTTCAAGGCTAACGATTTAGCATCGGAGTATTGTTGACACCGCCTCATCAATTTGATATACTCACTTTCCTGCTCAAGAACCCGTTTTTATTGGTAATATCTAAATCAAGAACACGTATATGATAAAAAAAATTATGTACTATTTGTTGTTAGAGGACTAGGTTATTCCGATTCGGTGTTTCAGGTTTCGATGGTTGTGGACTGATAATCCATGGCGGCGATGGTGATGGCGGCGTGGGTTCGCATACCTGTTGAAAATAGAGGTAATTTTTACTCCGTACTTAGGAAGATTGATTTGGGTTTTAGCGACTTTGTGTTTTTCCGAGTGGATTTTCCATATTATTATAAATTTCTGTTATGCGCATGTACTAATTTTGTTTAACTATGTTGTGACTATATGTGTTTTATAAGAATCACTTTGTTCAACCTGAAAGATTATCATTTGAATCAATGGAAAATTGAAATAATGGCCTCATAAAGTGTCTTAAAATAGTACATGTGGTGATCAAAACTAGAACGGTTGGTCTCACTTTAGCAGAAATGTTGATAGCTTTGTAATAACTAACTAACTGCTGCTTTATTCCTTTTAGCATTGAGTTCATTGAAACAAAGTAATTTCAATAGTGAGTTCATTGAAACAAAGTAATTTTAAAGGCATTGGTTTAAATATTTTTACATGAACTTCAGCAAGTATTTTAACTGAAACGTATAATTCTATCCTTTTTTGACAAAGTTTATACTAAGTAATTCCGAAAGGGTAAACAAAAAGGCCGTATGACATGTAAAAGAAAAGTAACAATTGCTTCATAAAAAATATGACGAAAAAGCTTAATAAAGGGTGGGCATCGCATAAAACAAACATAGTGTAAACTTATTGTTCTTATAGACTTATACGCCAAACAGAAGCCCCTAATGGGATTTCGCCTTTTGGGCTAGCGGGAATGACACGTTGCTACCTAACTCAAATAATATACTTCTATCAAAATCCCTCATAAACAACAAGTGATACTTGAAGCTTGAAAGTAACCCATATAAGAACCTTTATCCTAATCTGGCAGGTTATAATAAATCAAAAGTATTTAAAATAATTTAAGATAAACAGCTTAACCCAATTTACAAGTATGCTTATTGGTGAAACAAATAGCTGCTTCAACTATTGTAAGGGGACCTGTCCTGTAACTACTCAAGCCAACAATGTCCTCGGACGAAACATACTTTAAAATGTGGCTTTGGCTGCATATCGTTTTTTTTGCTTACTTGAATTCACATTTCACAAATAATGAAATAACCATTACGAAATTAAGGTTGTTACTACAGACTATCTTTTCATTTCTGATTAGTATATATATATTTTATAGTTATGTGATTGTTATTGTAGAAGCATCTATTTTTTACGTGTTTGTTAACTGTGTTTTTGCAGGCTTGGGTTGCCATCAGTATTTAAGTCGAGTTTTGACAGAGCTACCAGGACTTCAACAAAATATTTATGGGGGGCTGAATTATCCAAAGGATTGAAGGTAATATGTTGCTTTACACTGAATTACTAAATGTTGTTGAACTATTATTGATTGTATATAACTATATATCACCATTCTCTCATAAATGTTTGATTCTTCCATATCATTTGAAGTTAGAACTTAGCTATTTCAGTGGACCATAACATATATTTGATCAACTAAATCACAGGGCGACAACCCTTTTGTGTTCCATCATGCTTCTTTTAGACTGTTCTTCAATTTTGGCCAGTTTTCATTTTTTTTATTTACAGATAAGAACAGTTCATCAGCATAAGATAAATCTCAAATATTTATGTGTGTCGACTTATATAGACAACTCTGTAACAGTTGCCGAGGGACATAATTCGTTAATGGGGAACAAGGCGTCTACGTATGAATCTGTTAATATGTCTTCGATGGATAGTTGTTTTCATACAATGGGAATGAACACAAAAGATGGTAGTCTGTTGAGTATAGGTAGTGCCATACCAATGTTGATGCCTTTTGTCACCAATTTCTGTAGTGGCATTGTCCAGGAGAATACCTCTATACGTAGGTGCATTATTCTGCAAGTGTGTCGCTTTTCAATGGTTAGGTGTGTTTGTATTAATATTTACTTTCTTACATATATTTATAGCTGGTACCTCCAAGGATAGTTGAACGGTTAGCAAGGTGTTTCTTCAAGTCAACGCAGTGTTTGTTCGGGTGGTAAGTACTTCGTTATGCACCAGGTTTTATCCATTCAATCATTTGAACCGTAATACATGGTGTTCATATGTCGTTGTTGCCTTCTTTTCGACAGATGTTAATAAAGGCCAACAAGAGTGTGTGGGCAGCTCCCGTAGACTACATGTGCATTTCCCGTAAATGATTCAGTACCTGTTGTCGATGGTTCTGTAGGTGTCCGTAAGAAGCGACGGCGTATATTGAGTGAAGGTGTGTTAAATCATGAACTTACATCCATGTGTACTCATATGTACGTAAAAGAATTCTAAATCTTTGGTTGACCCGCAGCAACGCGCGGATATCTTTGCTTGTTATATATTATATCATGACAGTTGATAAATGCACTGTGCATTTTAACAACTGTTCATCGTCCAACCCAATTGTCTTAGCCTAGCCCATGTAACTGGCCTGCTCCACCAATCATTTTATTGTTCTTCCCCTTTTGACAATACTCATTCTCGAACCATCACTCATTCTCGAACCATCCTTCAACCTCCACCGTAGTCTTCAACAATATCTACTCAGATGATTTCTCACACATATGTACGGAAAGCCTGAATCAATGGTAAGTATGCATCTACTTTCAACCTTTCAACTTTTTTGGGTTTCAGTTGGTTTCATTGATTTGGGTTTTAATATGTTTGACTGATTTACCATGAATATGTAATTGATTGATTTACTATGTCATACTTTTATGTTTCACCTATCCCTTGATTTAGATATAAATCTAAAATCACACGGTATGTAAATTTTTGGTTGATTCTAATAATTTGTTAGAAAGTTAGGTTTGTTGATTCTCACACAATCAGTTCTCATGGGGTAAGTGTTAGGTCACCAACTGATGGTCTTTGTTATAGTTTAATGTGTCATCATTTTTTGTTGCGATATATATAAGTAAAATGTTGTTTTGGTATTGAGTAAATTACATGGTTGCTCCACATATTCTCATAATTTATCAATTATTACATTTGCAATGAGTAACAATATTATTAGATGCTGAGATGTTGATAGTATGTAAAGGACAATACTCATGATACTATGAGATGCTCACTTTTAAATTGTGGTCAAGATTCTACTAAAATGATGTTCTTTTCATTTTTATTAGCAAAACGTTTTCATAATGTCAGTTGGATCAGACGGTAAATGTGTACAATCTTCAACATATATTAATTCTTACAATATGTATATGTATATGAGAACTTACTTAATAAATCTTGACAGGCTGATCGAATATTCTACGGTGAATTTCTGGCAGCGGCTTTGCACATGAACAAGATCGAGCAAGAGGCGAACTTACTTACGAATTTATGGGAGGACTTTGGCATCAGTATGTTTCCGTTGTCACGCGTGCAAATGAGGTGAAAATGAAGTGTGGAAATTATCCTTAAATATTGACATTGCAATGGTTTTGGTCATCTAATTTCAGTCAACTGAATTTATTGGTGAATGGAGCAGGGCATAGATGTGATCTGGATCAAACGCTTTCACAAAACCGATGCTGAATCAATAGCATAGTCATCAAAGACGAGAAACCATGGAATCCAGAACTCATTCACCAACTAATAAATAAACGGGTTAAAATTGTCACTTTTAGTTGGACGGTTTTTTTCTACAATGATACTTCTTTCGACTAAATGTTTACCACTCTAATTAGTGTAACTACCTTTTGTAGGTTTATTATGAACTAGACGAACAAAGGAAGTCAATGGGGAACAAAGACATTGCAATTTTTCGGGTAGAACACCTTTGCCCATTCCCGTATGACCTCATTCAACGTGAATTAAAACATTACCCATGTAAGTATATCAGAAGTTTGGAAAATTCCCTTCATCTGTAAAATGTGTTCCGATATGTAGTTTTTTTTGGTATTTGCATATGTGTCGGGTTTGACAATTCAACTGTCTACGTGCATGTATATAGTAGCCGCTTTAGCTGGATTTGAAGAGACAGGAAGCATAGCCGTATCCATTCAGGTAGTAGTTTATGGTTCCAATATTACTTATTCCTATCTGACCTGTAATACATGTGACCAACCACCTATTTTGTTTGCTTTAAAAATGCTTAACCTTTGTTATGCTTTGGCAAATACTAAAATACAGACCATTTTGACTTGCCGCTGCCACTGCCCATCTTGCCTTCTCTAACACACTCCAGATTCGCTTCTATTACTTAAGGTCTTCAATGTGCCGCTACTGATTTTTTTTTTGCAATTATTATCATCGCAGCCATCATCAATCAAATTGACAATTTTGAAGAGCGAGCAAGTTCGACTGAAGCCAGGAGCAAGGTTCTGAACAAAATCGCACAAAAAGAAAAAATCACACGGTAAGTTATTACAAAAACTTGCTTCAAGATTCGATGATTTACTACGTAGCATGATCTTTATTTTTGCACAAAAGTGCATCAAACTGTGGCATTTGCCCATATTTTTGTTATTGAAATTCTGCTTATGTGAAAAATTATTTACATGATCCTAGGATCCTCCGTTAGCTAGGATATCCTGAAAGTACAACTTAGAGGTTTTTTTTGTTCATTCGCTTATAATGTGGTCGACCCGAGTGTTTCATGTCTTACGGTCCAAATGGGAAAGCCAAATAAATTAGCTATGAAATACAATGCCTAACAACCCGTAAGTTCGGAAGAGTAGCAGTTTGACGACGTAAAAAAGCCAAGACTTGCTATAAGTAGTTGTTAAAAGCACATAATCTGAGGTTTTAGATTGGAATTGACTTATGGTCAGTTCTAACTCCTACTATGCAATTTATTTGTTTAATCATTCATTTCAAATGTCTACGTTAAAGTTCATCTTTTGCCAAAATGATAGAAAATTAATAAGATTTCGCGATTTGTGATATTGAGCACACTATAATACATTGCCAAACGTCCCCTAAGTGGGAAGTACTATTACGTTGTCATTTTTTGACCTTATAGTTAGGACCATTTAACACAAATAGGAGATCGTCAAAACTAGAGCCTGTGATCTTTTGCAGTTATAGTGTTATATACATGAATTTCATTTTAACGCACTATATTTCAGATAATCGAAAGTTATAGCTACTGATGTCATCATGATGATGAATTCGGTTTTAAACTGCTTTAACCGCTGCCACTCTCGCAGCATTTGCTGCTTGGTTAGCTGATGCTATAACTGACTGTCTTTTTTTGACAGTAATAATGGCCAGGTGAGTGAGCATTTGGACACGAATTCACATATGCATTCTGACTCCCATAAGTTTGATGCCAGCGATGAAAGTGACATATGATTTGTTGTTGTTTCACAGGTAACCTTTAACCTGAAACTGATAATATAGGTGTTTAGATTTGTGTTTTGGACTGTGTTTGGGCACAACCCATTAAGGGGCTGTTTGGACAGAACCCATTAAGGGGCTGTTTGGACAAGTTATTTCAGTAGGATCGTTTATCAAATCTTAGCATTATATGAGCCAAAAAACATACCTTATATAACAAAGATTCTATTCATATCCATTGATTAAGGGACTGTTGCGTTGATGTGCCATTAACAAAAAATGGAATGGCAGACGCAGTTGAAGTCGCCAAAAGAATAAGCATTATACCTATTGGTATGATGTATACATCTGCACTTATTCGTGTACAGATGACAGGTATGCTTGCCATGTATGTGTGTGCATTGAGGAAGGTTCGAGTGTCATCTGTGTGTTTGTGTGTGAGAAGCATTCGCTCTAGAACTTTTATCTTTAAAAAAACAAAAAACGGCCACTGGGTCTGGATCAACAGCATCGGGCCAAAGTGAAATATAATTTATACACAATGCATTCTTTATAATTAACTTTATAAATATACAAATGTCCACAGGTTTATAGCTCTCAGGAACACCGGCGACCCACTACTACCTGAACCAGACATTCCAGAGGTTTACCAAATACTTAACGCGTACGCTCTAACTTCCTTAATAGTACAATGTAACGGCAACATTCAACATAAACTAACAAACATTAACAAATTATGCAGATACAGAGTAGCTACTGATGCATCACCCGTGTTAAACATTCGCCACCAGCGCTATGATGATCTAGCCATGGAAAAAATAAGAAATCGATTCCCGCTATCAACGCTACTGGAAATAAACCCACGTACCTACCAGGTACCCATCATAGCTTTTTTCAGCAACATTTTAAAAATATACATAGCTAACCACAAACTACACAACTACCAAATATGTTCTACCTGCGGAAGGAAGGTAATAAACGACACTCCATTGGCTAACTATAAAGACCATGGGCCACAACCATCTCCAATTTACAGGTACTCAAACCCCTACCAACTACAACTATCTGTTTGACATAACTGTTAATTAATAATCGTCTTGGTTATAACTGCAGCTACTGTTTCAAAGCAATTGTTAGTGACGGAACATCCACCATTTCAACACCTTGCTTTAGCAACAAAGCAAATACACTGACAAAAGATTCCGATCAGGTGCTACCAGAAATAGAACACAAGGATCGCTACCAACTTCCGCCATCACTAAAAGAATTAGAAGGTACGAAGCACATATTTCAATTCCATTTTCATACGGGAATCACAGCTAAAAGGCCCGACTTTGTGCTCGACAAAGTCTTTGATATCAACCCACTACCCTTACCTGGACCGTCAGTCGGACAAGTTACACCTGCTCATACAATTGAACCAGTTACAGCAAGCAAGACTGAAGCATCAACACCAACAGTTGAAGAAGAATGCACAATTTTGGACAAAGTCAACACAGCGATTGAAATACCAAAGAAGACCATAAGAAAAGCGCCGTTTAAAGAAAAACAGCCGTCGACGAAAGTGCACAGACGTTGCTTTTGACTGTCATCGTGATCGTGCTATAGCGACACGAACGAAATCTCTTTTGGTATGTCATACGTAAATATTTTTTGCATTCTTACACAAACCATAGATGTAAACTCATTTTTTTAGTTTTTACGTGCTTAATCATTCTTTGCACTAAATTGTTGCTTCTGTATGCTTTAGTCAATAGATTTCTTTTACGATGCTTATGTTTTGTGACAGTATTTTGTAACACCGCAAAACACATACTACAGTAGCTAAATATCCTTTGACACTAAGTTAGCTCCCGCCGCAATGTGCGGGCAATAAGCCAACTTGTTCCATACTAACGACCAAACTTATCTGCATTGGCTTTTTGTTTATCTTCCTTTTTATGTCATTAGCTTATAAACATCATAGTCCATGTAGACAAAGATACATATAGAGTGCTTAAAATTAATGTAACAGAAAGGTAAAATGAAGTAACACAAAATCATATTTCAATTAAATAACAAGTATGCTGGAAAAGTGTTAAGCTTTTAATACCAGCTCCAACCAAGAATGTGTCTGGTTCAAATGGCAAATATGAGTCTGCCATTCATAACAAAATGTAACTACACCATCCCTGCTTTTCGAGTTATATGTAATTACGTTCCCCAAATTTCTCATATGCACCCCGCTTGTCACCAAAATGTGTGTCAAAAACACGTGTTTTCCTTTAAGCGACACATTTGTCAATTCAATTAATCTGTAACTTCATCAGCCAAATATGACTATGTGAGATCAGATGTTGATGCTGATGCTACAATGAAAATTTGACTTTGGTGTGCCATGTATATAACTAGCTTCTAAATCCTTTGAAAGTTAATCTTCAAAAATCCTCATGAGCTTTGGAAGACTCTCTCATTGATTCATCAGGTTTACTTTTCACTCTTTAGTACAAAAAAAGATATGCTGTTGATGTCGTGATGTAACCTTCACTTACCGGTGTTACATGAGAATCGTCAAAGTGATACCATCTGTCTTCTTCAACC
>BQNB010203998.1:0-10724 GCA_026074375.1 Tanacetum coccineum | reverse complement strand
AATCTCTAACACTCTCAAAAATAGGCTCCGGCCATAAGCACGACACCACCACCACCACCATCTTCTCCACACTTACACGAAATAAGCTATGATATGGTACGATTTTTGATTATTGTTATTTTTTATTTTAGAAATAAGCACTCTAATAAGCACATAATAATAATAGTCTTTGCTTATGTGGTTTTTATTAGTTTTTTGATTTTCTGCTTTGTTTCAGCCGATAATCTGTCGAAACTTAGTTATTTGTTACTTTTTTCAGTTGGGTTTAATTTTTGTAAAGAAATTGTGTGGTTTAAGATGTGGGTTTGGCATGTGGTCCTATATGAAAGTGTTAGGAATGCTAAAGAGTTTGAAACTTGACATTGCTGTAGTTATCTAAAAGGAGTATTTTTAGGATGTTAGTTATGTTTTTTGGCGCATGCTAATGCAAGTCGATCCAATGAGCTTTGTTAGATGTGTGTAGGGTAAATTATTAGACTAGTGGTTCATTAAAGTATATTGTATGTGACATAAATGATGATACTATTTTCTGCGGATTTGATACTTAAGAATCGTGTTTCGTGAATAAGCAATCTTTTGATTTGTGATGGCCTTATTAGTTGTAATGTTATTCAGGCAGTGTTGAAGCTTCTTATATCCTAATTGTTCAAACAGCGTTGCCTCGTCTTATATGACACGGCTTTAAGAGGGCGCCAAAAGTACTGTAAAGCATAATAATCTTTAGTAAAGAGATAGCTACAAGGGCATATACTTGTGCATTAAAGCATATTGTGCATATAATGTCCCTAAGTGAAGAATGTATTATGAATTCAAAGGTGAAACCCAAATTTAATTTTGATAACGAAGTAGTGCATCTACTTGGTTTTCCAGTGTTATACTAGTCTTGAGATTCTAGTAAAGACTCCTTTAGTTATATTGTATCTGTTTTGAATATTGCAGTCCAGAGCATCCATCTTTTCGAGCACGTGGCCGATCCTTGCTTGGTGGTGATAGGAGATCATTTAGAGACTATCCTGATGAAGTTGGTCCTTCAAGGTTCTAACAACTTCTATATCTGCTGTCGAAATTTTTAAATCTTAAGCTTACATGAACTGGACATCTTGTTATGGTTTTTTGAATGTGTGTTAATTCCTGATATCGTTGTTGCATTCTGCTCAGTACACCAAAAGTTTTTTTAGGCTTTATTGTCCTCTAGTTTAGTTTTGAGTATATATTGACATTTTACTTGGGAGTAATTACTTGTTACGCCCTTTTCTGAAAAGAGACCAAATACTTTATGAAACCAAAGATTAAGCAAGATTTGATTGTCCTCTGGTGTTTTATGGATATATCATATATGTAGGGTACACATACTACCAAGGAAGAGCCACCAACTTCTCATATCTTACCATTTGTTTGTTAAATATATCTTATTGGAAGCCCCTTCCTGTGTACAAAACATAAGGTTCAGAACTCAGACTCATTGAGTAAGAAAAACTAAGTGCCTCAGTGTGTCTTCAAAGGTATCTATTCTACTTTGGTATCCTGAAAAAAGGCTACTTGAAAGACATATAAAGACTAATTTGCATGGCTAAGTAAGTTCTGGTCTAGCTTTGGAATTTGCCAATTTGGTTAGCTTTGGAATTTGCCAATTTGGTTCTGATTTGAAAAACCAACATGTCTATTCAAACAGAATCTTTATTGCACAAGACATAGTCAATTTAGGTGGTAGAATCCTACTGACTTAGGTGATATAATAACTGTGGCGGTGTATATTTAAGTACAGAACTTTCAGGAGACTTGAATTATAAACAAGTCAACAGATGACATTTAAACAAATTCTGATTATGTAACAGGTCAGGTAGTCGTAAGTATATAACAAAGAGCTAAAAATAATAATTTCTTGCTCTGCTGTTATAGGAAGGAAACATAAAAAAAAAAAAAAAAAAAAAAAAAAAAACAACTGTTATAGAAAATTGTTCTACATGGCAAATTCTCATGTTCACGCTAAGAGTATAAATGTAATACCTTTTTTTCTGATGGTTTTAATAGATAAAGCAAGGATTGTCTAAATCAATAAACTAATATCTATTCTAATAATGTTGATTTTACAGGTCCAAAGGCACATCAACATCCAAACATCATAGAAATTGAAGAAGAAGCATCAGCATTACTCCAAAAATTGGTGATGACATCGTGAGGTTGATAATCTTTCATTTTTAGCTGGGAACATATGTTGTTAACCCTTGTTTTTTCTTACTTGTTTCCTATGATATATTTATAAGTAGGTGGGTTGGGTTATGGGTCAAAACATGTAGTTTCGTAGTGTTAAAAATAAAGACTACACTATGGATTGTTGGTGCCATTATAAAGAGAGGTGTATTAAAAAAATTGATTACTTATTACATATTGCATCGACATAAAGCTGGTGAAATATGATGAATCGGCAGTGTTGGATGAGCCTATCTTATTCAAAAAACAAACAATGAATAAACACATAGCAACCTTAAAAAAAGTAAAGATGCAGATATCCCTATTTTAGATTTCCTACAAGATTTGTATTTTCTCTTGTGCATGGTGCTTCTCTTCTAATAAAAATAATATTAAAGCTTGCGTAAGGAATAACAGTTTCTTTAAGGCAATACAGCATGGTGATTCTTTCTTCTATGACATGCAGAGCTGTACGTGCAATGAATGAAACATTAAA
This sequence comes from Tanacetum coccineum, assembly GCA_026074375.1. Lineage (NCBI taxonomy): Eukaryota > Viridiplantae > Streptophyta > Magnoliopsida > Asterales > Asteraceae > Tanacetum > Tanacetum coccineum. Next base: position 8,038 of record BQNB010203998.1, on the reverse strand, counting down.
GTAGAATAGACTATTGAGAGAACAGGTCCAGGCTGCAGAATACAGACATTAATAAAGATGTATGTGTTTCTGTTTATCTTTTTTTTATGTAGACTGCGCTGATACAAATTAGCTAAAGTTACTCATAAGTTGATTTTATATGGACAAATTAGCAAAAGTTAACTTTCTTTGCTTAGCATGTTGATTTTTCGCGTCTAATTTTAACTTAGCAATCTGACGGGTTGTATTTGTATTAGGTTACATGGATGGCTAATGGACAACTTAAGAATTATGATGGCCGAAGAACATGCATCTAAAGATGGTACATCTAAAGAAGGTACATCTGGAGTATGATTGTCCACCTAAATCAATTTTATAAGTTTATCAACATTAATTATATCTTTTTGGATGTTCATGTGATTATGAAATTAATGGTCTTGCAGGCGTAAATATCAAATCAGCAAGACGGCAGCTATTGTTGGAGATGGAACAGATGCGAATGAATTTTCAGAGGGAATTGCAGCTGCAGAAGAAGGTACATCTGGAATGGCTGCTGGCTGAGCTTGTGATAATATGAGAAAAAGATGACGAGGTTGTCAATTCGTATTAAGCATCTAAACTGTAACCCATGTAAATATGTATATTAGTTCCTTTGTTTTAGTTATTACTGCAGCTAGGAGAAAAGAATCATAACTACTTTGTAAAGATGGATGAACGTATACGAGCACAATGTAATGCAAATTGGGCACCATGGTACTAAACCCAAATTGTTAGAAGCATAGGGTTCTAATAGTATAATATACTAACAGTTGTAACTAACACTAGCAGTACTAACATTTGTACTAGCAGCACTAATGACTTAGTATATTTTCTTCAGTCTTCAACCAGCAGTCTTAACCATAACCAACAGCACTATCATCAGCAGTACTAAGAATCCTTTTAATCCCAACACATTCCTTAATTTATATTGCAGGTGTCTCCGGTGGACATTAATCCAATAAATAGCAGCGCTGATGAGGAGGGCGGAACAACTGTTGTTGGATGTGAGAATGATGTGAGAACAAAACTGCACCTAAATTACAAACGAAGCGCAAAGGCGTTAATTACGTCTCTAGTGATGCCATGTAAAAGCAAGCTAATAAGAAGAGGAGTCAAAAGTCCTTAATTTAATGAGAGTTTATTATGTACGACATTACAATTTTATATTTGCTTCAGTTATATACATTCCAGTTTTATTGTATTTGAATTTGTTTATTGATAAATATAAATGAAATATATATTATATATAGTATTAAAATAAGATATATATATATATATGATTTTGTATTGATATATATTGATTTCTTAAATGTGACTAAAAGACGCATATGGTCACACTTATTAACACTTTTTGGTCACTGTTTGCTTAATTCGTTGTGTGACTAAATATTACAAATGGCCACACAAACATAAAATTCATGTGGCCATTGGATGATCAATAGTCACAAAATACACCTTTCTTCACTTTAAACACATACGGTCACAGCTACATTAACACTTTTGATCACTTTATGCTTAATTGTATGTGACTAAATATCCCAAAAAAATATGCTTTGTGTGACTAAATATTACAAAAGGTCACACTAACATAAAATTCATGTGACCATTGGATGATCAATAGTCACACAAAATACACATTTCCTCAATTGAAACAACATATGGGCACACTTATTAACACTTTTAGTCACTTTATGCTTAGTTGTATGTGACTAAATACCCAAAACAAACATGCTTTGTGTGACTAAATATTACAAAAGGTCACACAAACATCAAATTCATGTGGCCATTGGATGAACAATAGTCACAAAAAATACACATTTCTTCATTTTAAACATGATATGGTCACACTTATTAACACTTTTGGTCACTTTATGCTTAGTTGTATGTGACTAAATACCTAAAAGAAACATGCTTTGTGTGACTAAATATTACAAATGGCCACACAAACATAAAATTCATGTAGCCATTAGATGAACATTAGTCACACATAAAACAACGATTAATTTCGTCTATATTAATACATCAAAGGTCACCTTATTAACACATTTACCACACTTTTGGTCACTTTATGCTTGAAGTCCTTAATTTATTGAGAAGTTTATTATGTACGACATTACAATTTTATATTTGCTTCAGTTATATACATTTCAGTTTTATTGTATTTGAATTTGTTTTGATATATATATATTTGATTTTGTTTTGATATATATTGATTTATTAAATGTGACTAAAAGAAGCATTTAGTCATACTTATTAACACTTTTTGGTCACTGTTTGCTTAATTCATTGTGTGACTAAATATTACAAATGGTCACACAAACATAAAATTCATGTGGCCATTGGATGATCAATAGTCACACAAAATATACATTTCTTCACTTTAAACACCATATGGTCACACATATTAACATTTTTGGTCACTCTATGTTTAATTGTATGTGATTAAATATACAAAAAAAAAGCATGCTTTGTTGGTTGTACATTGTTTACGGTCACTAAATTGTACCTATTTAGTCACACAAATAACGTGGATACGGACACTAAAGCTTTCTTATGTGTGACTAACTCGAATGCGTGACCGTAGGTGACCTATGGCCGCGCGACCTTTTGTCACACACAAAACTTTTTGCGTGTGTGACTATATGTATATAGTCACACATTTTTTGTGTGACCAATACCACTTACATAAAATTCATGTGGCCATTGGATGATCAATATCACGAACAAAATACACATTCTTCACAATTTAAACACCCATATGTTCACACTTATACAACACTCCTTTGGCGCCACGACTTTTATGCCTAATTATATGTGACTAAATACCCAAAACAAACATGCTTTGTGTGACTAAATATTACAAAAGGCCACACTAACATAAAATTCATGTGACCATTGGATGATCAATAGTCACACAAAATACACATTTCTTCAATTTAAACACCATATGATCACACTTATTAACACTTTTAGCCACTTTATGCTTAATTGTATGTAACTAAACACCCAAAAGAAACATGCTTTGTGTTACTAAATATTACAAAAGGCCACACAAACATAAAATTCATGTGGCCATTGGATGAACATTAGTCACACATAATACATATTTCTTCTATTTAAACACTATATGGTCACACTTATTAACACTTTTGGTCACTTTATGCTTAGTTGTATGTGACAAAATATCCAAAAAAATATGCTTTGTGTGGCTAAATATTACAAAAGGTCACACAAACTTTAAATTCATGTGGCCATTAGATGATCAATAGTCACACAAAATACACATTTCTTTTATTTAAACACCATATGGTCAAACTTATTAACACTTTTGGTCACTTTATGCCTAGTTGTATGTGACTAAATACCCAAAACAAACATGCTTTGTGTGGCCATTGGATGTCAGACAATAGATGCGCAAGGGACAGGGAGAGAGTACGACATTTTCTTCACTTTAAACACTAATAAATAGAGTCACACATTAGGTGGGTGAGACGAGTCTTAGATACGACTGTGGGCCGCGTCACTCACTTTAAGGTTGCCACTACGGTCTAGGAAATATTCACTATCTCTTACAGAGAGGGTGGGTCTACGAGATATTTAGTCGGATACATAATATACTAATGATAAAGACTAGACATGCTTTGTTTGTTGGTTGTACATTGTTTACGGTCACTAAATTGTACCTATTTAGTCACACAAAAACGTGGATATAGACACTAAAGCTTTCTTATGTGTGACTAACTCGAATGCGTGACCGTAGGTGACCTACGGCCGCGCAACCTTTTGTCACACACGAAACTTTTCGCATGTGTGACTATATGTATATAGTCACACATTTTTGGTGTGACCAATACCACTTTTTATACTAGTGTACTACTAGGGATAAGCATGGGTTGCCACCTACGAAGCACTTGTTTTTGTTAACCGAGTCACGACCCTGACTCGACCCCAAATTTAGTGGTCCATGGGAAAAGTTTGGAGATCCGAGACAACCATAGGTGGTATGTCCCCTCTAAAATAATGTTTAAGTCTATGACCATTCACCTTGAAGTTTGGTTCATCAGTTTGAGATAACTCAACGGTTCCATAAGGGAAAACTTGAGCAACGGTGAATGGTCTGGTCCAACGGGTTTTGAGCTTGCTCGAGAAATTTTTTTTAATCGAGAATTGAAGAGAAGAACTCGATCACCAACGTTGAAATCATGGTTCTTAATCTTGGTGTCTTGAATCTTCTTCGTTTACTCTTTGTAGATTAAAGAATTCTCGTAGGCTTGATCCCGGAGTTCATTTAATTCATTCATTTGAACTTTCTGGTGATCACCCGCGGTCTTAAGGTCAAAATTACAATGCTTTACGGCCCAATAGGCCTTGTGTTCAAGTTCGATAGGAAGATGACAAGCCTTTCCGTACACAATCTTATAAGGAGTGCACCCGATGGGTGTCTTGAATGCGGTACGGAAGGCCCATAAAGCATCATTTAACTTATCAGACCATGAAGCACGATTTTTGACTACGATCCTTTCTAAGATACGTTTCAAACCACGATTTGAAACCTCCACTTGTCCACTCGTTTGTGGATGATACGCGGTAGAAAGACGGTAGGTAACTCCATACTTAAGCATGACCTTTGCGAATTGGTCATTGCAAAGTGAGTATCGCGATCACTAATTATATCACGAGGAGTTCCAAATCGGGCAAAGAAAGATTTCAATAATTTTACGACAACTAGGGCATCATTAGTGGGGAGCGCTTTCGCTTTAACCTATTTAGACAAGTAGTTAACGGCCATGAAAATGTACTTGTTCCCTCGAGAAGACGGGAATGGTCCCATAAAGTCGAGGCCCCACACGTCAAAAATCTCGCATACTTGAATTTCATTTTGTGGTATTTTGTCTTTTTGCGAGATTTTTCCTTGACGTTGGCATGAGTCACATAACTTCACCATGTCATGGGCATCGCGATAAATTGTCGGCCAATAGAAACCGGAATCAAAGAATTTTTTGGCGGTGTAGTTCGCATCCTGATGTCCCCTGATGGGTCCATTATGGCAAGCCGTGAGGATATCAACGGCTTCTTGGCCGTAAACACAACGTCTAATCATTTGATCTACACAAATTCAAAACAAATAGGGGTCGTCCCAAAAATAATGCTTTACATCCTTAAAGAATTTTTTTCTTTTGTTGGGACGACATCCTTTTCACTAGAAAATTCCCCGCATGGTAATTTGCAATGACATCAAACCATGAGGTATTAGAATCACCATGAAAAGATATCATTCCAAGGGTCTCGAGAGGAAATGTTTCGGTAATTTCGTTTTTCTCGAGATCACCTTGATGAGGATTTTCTAATCTAGATAAATGGTCGGCCGCGAGATTCTCCGCTCCTTTTTATCACGAATAATGACATCAAATTCTTAGAGTAGGAGAATCCACCAGAGTAATCTCGGTTTAACATCTTGTTTAGAAAGAAGATACTTGAGAGCCGTATGGTCCGTATACACTATGGTCTTTGATAAGACTATGTAAGGCCGAAATTTCTTGAAAGCATACACCACGTCTAATAACTCTTTTTTTCATAGTCGTGTAATGTGCTTGAGCATCCGTCATGGTCTTAATTGCATAGTGTATAGGCTGAAAATGTTTAGTCTTTTGTTGCCCCAAGACTACACCTACCGCATAATCACTAGCGTCGCATATAATTTCAAATGGTAGGTCCCAATCGAGGGCAACTAAAATCAAGGCTTCGGTTAACTTCTTTTTGAGTATATTAAACGCTTTAATACATTCTTTCGAGAAAATAAACGGGTTTCTTTTTCTAGAAGATGGGTCATCGGCCGGGCGATTTTAGAAAAATCTTAGATAAATTGACAATAGAACCCGTCGTGACCTAAAAAACTTCGAACGCCTTTAACGGAAGTCAGATGAGGGAGTTTAGATATAACATCAACTTTAGCTCTGTCGACCTCAATCCCGGACTTTGAAATTTTATGGCCGAGGACAATGTCCTCTTTAACCATAAAATGGCACTTCTCCCAATTTAGAACTAATTTGGTTTATTTTCACCGTTTTAGCATTTTGTCTAAATGGGAGAGGCAATACGATAAAGAATCCCCGAAGACCGAGAAATCATCCATGAAGACCTCCATTGTTTCCTCGATCATATTGTGGAAAATGGCCATCATGCACCTTTGGAACGTGCCCAGAGCATTACATAAACCAAAAGGCATACGTCGATAGGCAAACATTACATAAGGGCAAGTAAAGGTGGTCTTCTCTTGGTCTTGCGGGTCAATAGGAATTTGAAAATATTCGGAAAAACCATCTAAAAAATAATAGTATTCGTTCCCTGCTAAACGTTCTAGCATTTGGTCCATGAAAGGTAACGGGAAATGGTCTTTACGAGTAGCATCATTAAGCTTACGGTAATCAATACAAACGCGTCATCCCGTAACTAACCTAGTAGGAATTAACTCATTATCTTCGTTTTCAACTACGGTCATGCCACCCTTCTTAGGCACACAATGAACGGGGCTCACCCACGGACTATCGGAGATAGGATAAATCAATCTGGCATCAAGGAGTTTGATAACTTCCTTTTTGATAACCTCATGAATTTTCAGATTCACCCTTCTTTGATGTTGAACCGCCGGTTTGAAATCATCCTCCATTAAGATCTTGTGAGTACAAAAATGAGGGTCTATGCCCTTAATGTCGGAGATTTTCCATGCGATGGCCCGTTTGTGTGACTTAAGAACCTTTAAAAGGGCGGCCTTTTCTTCATCTTTTAATTCTTTAGAAATTATGACGGGTAATTTATCGGTTCCTTCTAAAAACGCGTATTCAAGATGAGACGGTAAATCCTTGAGCTCAAGCTCCGGAGGATCATCAATAGAAGATTTGATCGTTTTAAGTTCCTCAAAATTAAGTTCTTTCAGATGGAGAGGAGATGATGGATCATCGTTTAATAACTTCTCAAGAAGACGAATGTCTCCTTCGGGATCAAAGTCAGCATCATCAATTTCCGGTGGAATTGAATCATTTGAAAGACAAGCTTCGATCTCTTCCAAAATGAAATCTCCTCCTTAAAAAGGAGTGAATGAGGGGGAAGAAGAAGCAATGATAGGATTCGAAGGAGTAGGATTGCCACTCATCAAACTATCCGAAAATCCGAGCACTTCTTGAGCATACTCCTCGCATGCAATGTCTATGACATTGACTTGATGAACTGTTTCATCATAATAAGTATGGGAGTATCTCGAAGTGTGCCCAACTTTAGATGTAATGGCCTCATCATTTACTCGAAGAGTTATTTCTTCACTGTGTACATCGATTAAAGCTCGTTTCATCCTTAAAAAAGGTCTCCTGAGGATGAGAAGAACCCGAGGATCAACATCGTAATCTACTACAACAAAGTCGGCCAAAAAATAAAACTTTCCTACTTTTACAAAAACATCTTCTGCAACACCTTCCAGAATAACAGTCGATCGGTTGGCAATCTCGAGAGTCATGCAAATTGAAGTTAATTTCGGGAGCGAAAGCTTCTTCCATACGGAAAGAGGCATTAGATTAATGCTAGCGCCAAGATCGGCCAAGGCTAAGCACTCATCTAGCTGCGGGAAATCACACGGGATGAAAATTTTACCAGGGTCTCCAAGTTTTTCGGGTAACTGTTTAAGGAGCACCGCCGAGCAATTCTCATTTAACAGAGTACTTGCTAATTCGAATAATTTTTCCTTATTACTAAGTTAACTCTTAAAAGTAGAAGCAAACTTTGGCATATGAAGAAGAGCATCCGCGAAGCTAATATCGAAGTGTAATCTTTAAAAGATTTGTAGAAACTTTATCATTTGATTATTATCTTTTTCACGGAGCTTTTGGTCGTTAAGCCTTGAAGGATAAGGTATTGATGGTTTAGGATGAGGCTGTTGTTCCCAAACTCAGATCTAATTCCTTAGCTTGTAAGGTTATTGTCACCTTGGATAAATCCAAACTAACAATGAGAGAAACTTTGTTAAGATGTT
>BQNB010203997.1:0-10724 GCA_026074375.1 Tanacetum coccineum | reverse complement strand
GCAAACGCGTACAACACTAAAAATAAATAGTACATTTATCGACGTCGTCAATGACTTGAAAACACAGGGTGTTATAGCATACCTAATGTGACTTTTAGTAAGAAAATCAATTATCTGATGAAATCCTTCACTTCCTTCTGACTTCTGTAAGTCGGCAACCATGTTGTGCTTGTCACAGAAATCCAAATTCGCCATTTGATGGAGAGAAGTTAGATTAGGGTTCTAGGATATGTTTGTATATGAGAGTATGTGAGCTTGGCAAAGTTAATTGAGATTATATAGAGAGCACTTAGGGTTTTGATTGGAACAATTGAATGAAATTTGTTCTTATCTTGAACAAAGCTTATGATTTTATAGAAAGATCATGAATTCTCCAAATTAGTCAAACCTATAGACGAAGTTGTTGGTAGAAATTTCAAAATAGCTATATTTAATTAAGGAAATTCTGTTATGCCTCAAACAGTACTAACGGTCACCCACCAGTACTAATTTTAGCCTAACAGTACTAACTTTAAGTCCAGCCGTATTAACTTTACCCAGCAGTATTAAGATATTCTTGGCAGTACTAACTTAATACTGGCAGTGTTAAGTTTATGCCTAGCAGTATCAATTCCAATTCTGTTCCAACAAGCATTGCCATCATAAATTTAGATTCTCATAATCTCTCTTTCTGTTTTTCAGCTCACTAAATCTCTCATTTCTTTTTCTCACCAATTCAGACAGTTTAGTATAATGTTCCATCAATTCCATTAGTTTCATGCTGTCCTCCCCACTTCCAAGTGTGTTAACTCTTAAGAGAGGTGGATTATTAGACTGTTTAGATGCAGCCTCAAACCTAGTTTAAGCTTCTGCACCCTCCAATATGGTATCTTAGCACCTGAGACGACTACCTGAATTAGTTCCCTTAGGAAAAGATTCATTAAGTGTTACCATAGATTGGGTCATATTTATGTCACCACTGTCCTGCTCTGCTTCTAAGCTAGAAGCAGTAGTGGCAGCCCTTTCCATTCTATCTTCCCACTCCTTATAGATAGTCTCATCTAAAACAAGGTGAATAGGTCCACTAGACTGAGATATCTTAGTGGTCCTTTTGGCTTTCCTAGGTTTTTGAGTCTTTTGAAGTTGATATGATTATAAAACAGTGATGGGTTCTTCATTAGAGAGTTGAGCAGATGTAAATGTGTGTTGGGGATCAGTGGGTTGTCCTGACCCTTCATCCAATTCTGCTGATTGTTACATTTCATTTCATCCAATCTTAATTAACCTCCCCTCAAACAATGCTTTAGAGATTAAGTAACCCAATGCTAGCAATCGGAAAGGTAAACCTACTAACATCAAAAGCCTTTGTGAGAAGATCTGTGTTATACATAAGATTCACAAGCTAACAAGAATGATCCGGAGGTCGGGGAGGATTAAACAAATAGAAAGCCATATTATTAGTGAGAGAAAAGGGAAGATGTGTGTGTTTTAGAGAGAGAAACACACACACCTTATTACAAAATTATGAATCCTCACCCCTCCATGGAAGTAATGAGGGATTAATATAGCCCGGTACACGATCAATTTACAACTCACTTGACATTTAGGTCCCTGTGAGTCTTGCCTATTTAAACTAATGTAATTCCGTATTAGCCGACATATTTTAAGGCTAACAATCTTCCCCTAATATGTGGGCATACAGAATTACTTACAATGTTCCTATCAAGTACAAATACAACAAAATAAAGTGACATCCAAGGCGCTTCCAATGCTGAAGACGACGTCTTTGTCTTCTAGTCTTGATCTTCTTTGTCTTGACTTGTTCTGGAACCATTGCAGTATACATGAGTTGGATTAACTTCCCCCCAATTCATGCAGCATGTCTTTAAAAGCTTTCTTCATAGACTCCTTTTTGGCAAAGTTTCTGAATCAGCTTCCCCCCAAACCAACATCCGTATCTTGAGCATATTCTGAAACGTTGATGTAGCTTGAACGATCTTCTAACATTGACATTTAAAGTGCACAGCGGAATTTTGTAGAAGAAACAGTCAACCACACCATCTAATACTGCTTCTATACTGTATCGTGACATTTGGTCTTGGTGAATATCTGTTAGGATCACATAAATGGACCCAAACAAAGAAGCTTCGGTCACTCAAAGTTACAAGACAAAAGTCTAGCTCGAAAGTCAATGTTAATTAATATTTATTATGTATACGGGCCAAGATGTAAAAAGCCCAAAAAGAAAGCCCTCAAAGGCAAATCCAAGAGAGAGAGAGGAGGGAGAGAGAGAGAGATACTCTCGGAAGATCATTGACGTGTATCACCATTTACACGATGAAGTCTTGTCATAAGCAGCAATCTGAAAAGTTATGAAAGACATTGAAGAAACTTTGAAAGATTTTTGCTGAGACTTGGGAGTTTCATTATACGTTTAGTAGCTTCAATATTCCCGTGAGAGTTGTGATTCAATCATTATACCTTATAACTCTCTGGCTAACTTACCAACCTCGTATATTATGTCGTGGGCTAATGCTTTGTGACCATCTTGGTGAAGTAAACCGATATACAAAACTGGAAAATGAAGTATAATTCCCCAAATTTGTTACTTAGCTGTGCCCTATTGTTGATTGAAGAACGGTATTATGCGAAGAAAGCCTCTAAGTACCCTTTACATAACTAAGAGCCAAATGAGTTACAAACACCTCTTGAGATATCACATCGGCATTGGAGTTTGACACTGTAGCACTATAATGTAACTCCTTTAAGTGATAGCTATAACCCGTGAGTACTACAATGTAACTCTTTACATCGGGTATAACTAGATAATCCAAGTCTCAATCATAACTGTATACGTTCAAGCAAGTCATCAATTGATAGATTGGGTTTGAAGAAAAGGGGTAGAAAGTAGAAGGAAGTCTCGATGATGAAATAAGTAGACGCCTCCGTGATATACCAAATTGTAGGAACCCGTTTAATACTTCCACTTCATAACCCGAACCACGAAAACAAGAAAAGAGAGAGAGAGAGACTCGTGTAGAGAGAGAGAGTAGAGAGAGAGTTGAGAGAGAAAAAGGAAAAAATATATTTTGTGAAATTAAAAACTAGATATTTTCTAATGAAAATATCTATATATATATTTAGATATTTTAGAAAATATCTAATATATATTTTGACCGACACATTTATTTGTGACTGCGCACGGGATTAGATAACTGGACCGGGCTTCGGGTTTTGCTTTGGGATTAACCCAAAACATTTACAATATTAGATTATTATTTAACTACTCGAGACCGATTCCGATAATATTTAAACTAAAACTTTAATAATAAAGACCGAAGCTCCATCGTAGAGTGACCGAGATTCCTTGTTCGACTCAATAAATTGAGGCTAACATCTCCCCGAAGTTTGAGGTCTTGGAACACTCGGAACGAATTCTTTATTGGACTCAAAAAAAATTGAGGCTAACAATCTCCCCCGAAGTGAGTCATTGATGACACTCATTCATGAAGATCAGTGAGATTGCGTTTGTCGTTTAAGTCGAGTGTGTTCTTGGTCTTTGTCTTCGTTAATATGTTGTAGGCTTGTTCCTTATGCTTTGCGATCTTGATTAGCCTTTGTCATTGGTCTTTATGTCCTTTGCCTTTTGCGATCTTTGTTTTGGACAACTGCTCATTCTTTGCATTATTCTTGAAAGCTTTAAATAGAGTTAGCGGGAAGTCTTTGTCTTTCAAATCTGAGATTTCTAGATAGTATGACTTGTAGATTGAGCATTTGTATGGGATTGAGGTTGCGTTACCACGTGTGGACCTGCATGTTTACGTTAGGGATAAACGAGGAAAATTGATTTGAAAATCAATCGACGTGTCACTCGTAAAAGGTTTTTGTAACACTCGAGGTGGTGTCATGTTTTTATCAAAATTCATCAACCGTTAATTCATTTACTGGACCAAATCGATATCCAGTTGTCACAAGTTTGATTCATATAGAATCTCGCAAGTCACCTACGCAGTGCACTTGTTTGATGATGAACACTGGAAAGATTTTCCATTCGTCACTTTTGTAAAAATATAAAGAGTATCTCTCTGAATGTTCTGGCAAATATCACAATGATATTGCGTAGGACTCTTGATAACAGCTTGTGAACTTGATGATGTTCAACAAGTGTTTGAAATGGAATGTGTCCTAACGAGATTTTGATTGATCTCTTGGCTCTAGACTCGATTAGTGCATTTTGGTTTAGTTACTCGGATGTTGTGGAGCAGATTGCCACTATTCAATATCAACAATCTCGGAATGAGTTGTACATAGATAACGTGAGTATCTCGCGTGACAAATGAGACAAGTTTCTGTTAGCGAAACTCCGAATGGTCTTGGGAAGGTTGGTGCATTGCTTCCACTGGGTCCATTGATGTCGTTTTCAATACAGCAATCAGTCTTGGGATTCTGATAGCATATGTATTGACCGGTTTCTCCGGCCTTAAGTTTGTGGAGGGCTTTTTTATTTAGTCCTTTATCCATACATTTCTTTTTAATTCTTCAACGCCTTCAATGCTTACCAAGACGTCATTACTAACACCTTGTTGTGATTGGTTTCCGGTGTTAACTCAATCTTAGTCGGCATTTTTCCCATATACATTCATCTCCAATCATACCTAAGGACTGCTATTTTAATTTTGATTATCCTTGGGTAGTTCCTGGTTCTAGTTGGATCATAGGAATTGATTCCTAACCTAACACCTTATGACTTCAGAATCGTCGTGAAATTAAGATGTTGTTGGGTATAAGATCGAACCATAAAACCTTTTCAGCACATTGAGTCATTTAGATCATATTTTAAATACTTTTCTCCCCTTATTTTAAATATAAACACTTAGTTTTTGAAATACCTTGTGAGTAAAATTGTCTCGAAAATTCGTGGGAGAAAATATTTTCAGCATGAAATGGTTTGGAAACATTTTGAGAATGTTTTGAATAATAAGAATGGTCGTTGATGATGTAATCCAAGAACATTAAAAACTTTGTTTTTTCGAAAAAACTCCCCTCCAAATATAGGACCAATTGAAAAATTGTTGTATTTTGAAAACATCGTGAGGGTTGGAGTGTTGAACACACAATTTTGAAAGATTTAGAAAGTCTTGTCATAAATTCTTGAAAAATTGTGTTCAACTTTTTGAAAAACCAGATGTTAGAGGACTTCTCTTCTAACGGTAAGGGTAAGCGCACTGAAAACGTTTCACTCTCTTTTTCTTGAGCTAAAGAAATTGAATGTCTTGTTACGAAAGTCTCAAAGAACGAGAAACGTTAATTTTCTCGATGTGAGGATAAGTTAAAACCTTCCTTATTTTTGAAGTCCGGGGTTATGTACTGACATTTGTACTTAAGCATTTAGAAATATTAGAAATGACATGTTTTGAAACTATTTGCAACTCTCGCTCGAACTTCATTTACACACCGTTCTGTCAATGTTAATCGACATTTCTAAGAACGTAAATGTTATCGATTACAAGGAGACATGTCGAGAAGAATTCTTTTTGGAAAATTTTTCTGATTATTATGATTTTGTGTATTTTCTTTTTAAAGTTTTATATTTTTGTATTTTGCTTTTCTAAAAAATATGTACATGGTGATGTTTGATGATGATATCAAGCTAGGCTCATTTGTCAAAACCTCCAGTTCATCTGGAGTCAAAATCTTCATTACCAATCCTTCTGACAAGATACTGTAAAACTGATCCTCAGGAAGGGCTTTGGTAAAATGTCAGCTAATTGGTTATTCAGTTCTACAAATTATAATTTATTATACCATTTTCAACCTGTTCTTTATGAAAGTGATACCGAGTATGGATGTGCTTTTGTCCGTGAGTGTTGTCGGGGTTTTTGCATGAGATTGCTATGGCTGACTGAGAGTCGCAGTACAACGGTATTTTGTTGTAGTTGAAGCCATAATCTTGAAGTTGTGTCCTCATCCACATTAACTTTGATGGCCAACTTGCAGATTACGCCCATTCTCTGCTCTGCTGGAAGAATGGCAGTTGCAGTTTTGTTTTCTTTTGACATCAGGCTTACAAGTTTATCACAGGACTGTATCCCTCCAGAAGTGCTTTTCCGCGTTTCAGGATCGGCTTTATGATCAGGTCTGTGAAAATGCTGATAGTTCAAAGCCAGAATTCCTTTGGATACCAGAGACCATGTTAAATGGTACCCTTTAGGTATTTAAAGATTCTTTTAACCTCTTTGAGGTGCTTTTGAGTTGGTCGTGCTTGATAACGTGCACAATAGCATACTGCTTGCACTAAGTCTGGTCTACTAGATGTCAAGTACATGAGTGAACGATTTACTACGATAATCAGATTGGTCTAGGTCTCCACTCAAATCAACATCTAGTTTGGGTTTTGTAGCCAATGGTGTACCAATGGTGACAATTGTCCATATTATGCTTTTTCAGAATTTCTAAAGCGTACTTGGCCTGATTGATAAAAATACCTTTTGGGGACTGGTGGTTCTGAAGTCTAAAATGATATTCATTTCCAATTAAGGACTTTTCAATCTACTGTGCATTAATTTTTCAAATCGTTTTGAAATTTAAGATTTGTGGAATCCAAAAATGATGTCATCAAGTAACTTGCAAAGTAGAATATCCTCCCCGTTATTTTATCTTGAATAAGTTGGGTCTATTGTAACCTTTAGTAAAGACCTTTGGACATCAGGAAGGTTGATAGTTCATGATACCAGGCTCTTGGAGCTTGCTTAAATCTCATACAAGCTTTCCTTAGAAGGTAGACTTTTTCTGGTGATTGGATCAATGGAAACCCTTTGGCTGAGCGAACATAGACCTCCTCCTTCAGTGGACCATTAAGAAATGCGTTTCACGTCCATCTGATAAATTGGAAAAAAGACTTGTGTGCTGCGTGGGCAAGAATCCGAAAACTGCTTTCCAAGAGAGGTTAAGGGTAGAAATGATTCTTCAAAATCAATACCCTTTTCTGAGCATAACCTTTTGCAAAAGTCGAAGTGCTTTGTTGCGGAAATTACAGTCTGATCTTCATCTTCTTGTTTCTTCATAACCACTTTAGCTTTATATCATCTTGCCAAATGGTTTTGACGATAGTCCAGTTTTGTTGTCGAACTGATGAAGTTTCATCTTGCATGCTTCAATCCCATGCAGAATCAGCCTTGCCTCTTAATGTTCTTCCGGTTCACAATACTCAGGTGAGTGCGAAATACACATTTCAGGATATGTGCATGCTGTCGTCGTGTTTGAAATTGGATGGATGGATTCCAACGAACTTGTTCTAATGGATGATTTGGTCATCGGAAATCATGCTTTGTGTTGAAATGATTGACATTGGTTTATCAATGTTGCGGAGGAAGATCTCACCAATTTCTTGTATGTGTACAAAAGGATTGGACAATTCAAGCTTCTTGAAATGATGTTCGGTGCTTGATCATGTTGTTTTCCTCAGCTTGATAGTGTGTTGGATTATAATTATTCTTCAAGTAAAGGACGAGAGAATTTCTAACCCTTTTATAGTGAGAATCTGTCTTCTCTGCTGTAGGAACAACATTTTGTCTTGGGGGCACGGGGTCAGAGTTGTCATAATCTGACGCCTTTTGTCCTTGAGGACGAGGCCCTGAAGTGACATTTTCAACAGACATCTCTTGTCGTTAGGTGCTGAGGTCTGAAACTGTTTGATCAGGACACATTTGCTGGAAGATACGAGGCATTGGACTGCGTTGTTCAAACGTCTTTTGACGTGAAGACCGAGGCTTGATCGATTGTACTGTGTGATCAAACATCTTTTCATTGAGGACGAGGCTTGAATGATTAGTATTAAACGTCTTTTCGTGATCATTAGATCAAAATATCCTTGTACCCTTTTGTTTTCTCTTTTTATTTGTGCGATATCTTTCTTTTCGCAACCAATATCTAAGTCCTTCCTTGTAGGAATTTGACGATGTACTGTACTTAAGAGAGTACCTGCATGACATTAAGAGCTTTTTTGCTTTCACATTGGTTTTAGGGATATATGCATTTGAACCATTTGGGGGTTCACTTTCAACCTTTGTTATGCTAGAGGCGAATGTCTTTCCTGTTGGAACCCATCTAAGACAAACAGTCTTGAGAATTCTACCTGTTGGTTGCCACCTAAGACAAGATCTAGGACTTGTTGTTTTCTCATGCACAGTGGTAGTCCTTGTTGATTGAAAACTTTGTCTTTTTGGGATCTGTCTTTTTGGTTTGTTGCACCCTTATTTGCTTTGGGTTTGTTTCTGTTTGTTGTCTTATTGGATGGAACCTTAGCACGCGAGTTGACTTCATTCAGGAATTTCATTACACAAGCGTCATGATTGGCATTAAAGGACATTTTGACATGTCAAGCAAACAAAATGTTTGGAGTCAGAAAAATTTCTAGGGATCCTAGAGTGTACTTGTGCCTTTTTCTCTAGTCCTCTATGGTAGTGTTACTGAAACAATGTCGTTTGAGCTATACCTAGATGAGCTTGGTGCAATCTTGTGGATGAGGTTTTGAAGGGGCAGATTCTATTCTCTTAGGCAGATAATGTGTAAGTGATGGTTTTTAACAAACTGTCTTTTGTTCAATAACTTGGGAGGCAAAAACCGTGGTTTGAAATTTTTAGGTCTTTCAGACTTAAACTCAGTGTAGTCGGTTGTCTAACAACAGTTGGTTTGTTTTTGAGAGGGTTGTCCAACCGGGTTTTCCAAGGATTAGATGGGTTTTGTAAACTTGTATTTCACACTATTTCCTGTTAATTTCCTAAACTCATTTTTTTAATGCTTGCAACTGAAACTTTTTCTGAATTGGAGCTTTGATTTATCATTAGTTGCAATCAAAGAAGTTGTGTGTTCTTGTTCTTAGCTCTCGTTTGTCTTGATAGAATCAAAAACATTTTCTTTGTAATTCTTTTCAAAGTCTCTATTTCCTTGAGTAACTTAGCACTTTATGTTCCAATTCGATGTTTATTGTTTCAATACATCTATGTCATGTTTAACCTTGGCTTCATTACTTTTCTCTTTTAAAAATGGACTCTGTTGCCCTTGATTTTAAAACATTGTTTTGCATTTGTAGTTCAAGATTAATACAATGTGCTTCGAGTTTTGCAAAATCTTTTTGACACGGGCTCAGTCGTTTTGAGAACAAACATTTTCAGACTCGAGGTAATTGATTTGGAGAGTTCTGTTGTCTGTCATCAGTTATTTGTAGCAGGCAAAGGACATTATGTCATGGCATTGTTCAGCTTTCCTGGTCCAGCTCTCCTTCATTAATGAATTCAGGTTGCTTTTTTGCTCAGTTAGCTGTTGTCCTGTAGCTAGATATTGATTTTCAGCAGTGTTTTTTTTTTTATTTAGCAGTCATTTGTACCTCAGCCATTGGCTCTTCATTATATATGGGTCTGATATCTGCATCATCAACATGATGATCATTCCCTGATCTGCTGCTTGTATCCTGCTCTTTTGATTCTGTCTGCAACTTTCTTTTGATTTGTCTTGAATTAGTTGCATTTGTTGTTTTTCCGAATCTGAACACGAAGATAAAGTATCTTTCGTTTCCATTTTACCGTGAATTGTGAAGTGAAAATGATTTGTAGGATCTTAAGCAGGTAAAGTGATTGAAGTTGTGGTTGTGTAAGCAATTCACGTTCACGGGATTTTACACGTCTATGATTAAAACCGATAAATGAATTAACGGGATTTTACAGAATCAATAGAAAACGGTGAATGATTGGTTGCGGGATTTTGCGGAATGATTGGTTGATGAACATCTGAAACTGTGTCTGGAGTACTTTAAAAGCAGACATGGATCCAATCTCTTGAAATTCTTCGTTGTCAAGTTGCTTTTGTAGTTGATCCATGTACAAGAACATTGTGCCCGTGAAAGTCTCTAGATCTTGACCAAAGAGTGTTGCAAATGCGCGTTTAAATCCCTCTTCGGTTCGACTTCTTTTTAAGTCGTTGAAAAGATACCATGCAACTTTCTTTTGATTTGTCTTGAATTAGTTGCATTTGTTGTATTTCTGAATCTGAACACGAAGATAAGGTATCTTTCTTCTCCATTTTATCGTGAGTTGAAGTGTAAAAGATTTGTTGGATCTTAAGTGGATATTGTGATTGAAGTCGTGGTTTTGTAAGCAATTCACGTTCACGGGATTTTACACGTCTATGATTAAAACCGATAAATGAATTAACGGGATTTTACAGAATCAATAGAAAACCGTGAATGATTTGATGCGGAATCAGCGGCCAAAAATTCCAGAAAAAACTGAAAAATGTCAAAAAATCATAGAAAACAAGCTTTTTGGGCCTTGAAAAATCCTTAACCTGCCAGAGTGTGGGTACAGTGTGATCCGTCTCGTTTTTCTCTTCGATTTGAGAGGTCACGGGCCTGAAACGGACTTACGGATCAAAAGTTATGGCTATTTTACTGAAACCCTTTTCTTCAAAAAAAATCCTCAGTAAACCGCTGCCAATTTGTAACTCGCCGTTTGATAACTCGCCGTTTAGCAACTCGCCGTTTAGCAACTCGCCGTTTAGCAACTCGCCGTTTAGCAACTCGCCGTTTTTAGCAACTCGCCGTTTTTAGCAACTCGCCGTTTTTAGCAACTCGCCGTTTTTAGCAACTCGCCGTTTTTAGCAACTCGCTGGTTAGCAACTCGCCGTTGACCTAGTCAAACCGCCGCTTGACAACTTCCTTAAAACGTGGATCTTGTCAAACCGCCACGAAG
>BQNB010203996.1:0-10724 GCA_026074375.1 Tanacetum coccineum | reverse complement strand
AATTCTTGAGCAATGTTAGTGTAGGTCCGTAGTCTTGTCCATTTCTTCTCCAAATGAGCCCTAAGTCACGTGTATTTCTTCCAAATGCCTTCTAAATGCAAAATACCTAAAAAGGAATGATTAAGTACCTATTTTGGGCATAAACACATGATTTAGGGGGTTAAACAACCCCAAAAAAGTGTATTAAATGACACCTCATCAAATACCTCTATACTTGGGATTTGCTTGTCCACAAGCAAATAGGCTTTTCTAACTTGACAATAACAATATGAGAGGTCATTTTACCTACTCTTTAAAAGTATTCTACAACACAACCTTCTAGACCTCATAATTAAAAGCACGAAAAATATATACTAGCACCTTACATAAGTGTTTGGGATTCTCTTTCACTCGGGTATATAATGAATTATAACATAAGGGGGAAACGGAAAATCAACACTCATTACTTGTTATAGCATATAAATTACCATAGGCTTGGTAAATGATCAAACCTCCACCGCTAGGCGCAAGCATTATTCATTACAATCTAAGAGGTCTTTTAAAGGGTTGTGGGGTGTAGGTGTAAGATAACATATAATGAAAATAGAAACGGATGGGATACATTTGGGTGGTGACTTTGGGTGAATTTGGGGTGGAATGGTTAGCTAATTATTTACACGAATACACGCTGGTTTGGTTGCTAAGCCAAGACTTAGCAACCGTGTACTCAATAATTAACTTGGGTTAAACACAATAATGTACTAAAAATGAGTACATAAAAGGTAGGCTAAGGCTTTTTGGGTGTAACGATTGGTTTAAGGGTGACAATGCTCTTCATTAATAGTCCGGCTTAACCAGAAAATTACGAGAACCGTGAAAAAGGATAGGCTCGGAGGGTTGTACTAGGGTATCCTGCACTAAAGGTGAGTGCATGGCAAGGGTGTGGGATAGTTATATGATCGGTGTGACCATCATAACAATGACACCTCATCATACTCCTTAGCTCTAGAGGTGGAGATGTGTATCCTTGCCAAGCATACGATATGAAGCTAATCACGACCGAGCAAATGAGCGTACCACTTAAATGTTACACCCTAGATTAGTTGAGTGATATGAGTGTTTTCATTTCCATATTTCGTGAGGTGCTTGGTTTTGTACAGATGGTTAGAACAAAAAAAATGCTTAACGGAAAAATCCTTAACCTCGGTTGGGATACATTTTCAAAACTTTTCTAAAGTCTACTTGAGGACAAGTAGGATTCAAGTGGGGGGATATTTGATAACATCAAATAACGTCACATTTTACTATCATTTATCTCATGCATTTTACCCACTTTTTATAATTATTGCAAGATATTGGTACTTAATTGCTTAAAGTGTATGATTGCAGTAATTATGGAGTGATTTGTGAAGACAAAGCTAAAAGACGCAATTTTGGAGCTAAAACGAAGACATTTTAAGAAAACTCATATCTGCTACCATACATCGTATCCAACAAAGAAGATACAGCGTATCAGCGCCAACTCATCACAATAATACTCGTACGTTTAATTCGAAATCCGGCGTATCACTCTACACCTATACGCCGTATCCAGCTGGTCGTCGGTCAAAGATCTGTAGTTAATTTGGCATTTAATCTTAATTGATTTAAATGTAGCGCGCACTCCAAGGAAATTAACCCTATACGCCGTATAGACCTTACTCCATACGGTGTATCCATGCATTTTCAAACAGTATAAATAAGAGACTCAAAAACGAGTTTTAGTGTGCAAAAATTACATTCTCTATACCATACACTCTGAAGTCTAATTTCTCAAGAAATAAGGAGCATCCAAAGTCAAGCACCAACCATAATTCCATAGAAGACATCGTATAATTTTTACTCTCTTAATCATTCGATTTTCATTGTTTGGTCACGTTTGTATAATTATAATGATTATGGGCTAATACCCTCGGGTATTAACCATGTTAATAAAGATTATAATGTTTGGTTTGTTTTAATCTGGCTTGCTTAATTTGTCGTTGTTGTTTAATTATGTTTATCGCCTTATACTTGTTTATGTGCTTGTACATGCGACCTATCATTCAACTGGGTCTAGTGAGACTTAATACGTAATCTAGATACTGGGATAGCTCTCCATATTGTGTTTTGTATACCCCGACCAATAGGATCATAAATGACACCATGTCCTTGCCTTTTAATTATGAGCTTAGTTGGACCGGCAGGTGACCCGATATTGTTTCAGCCAGTACGTTCCTAATTAATTGGTAATGATTCGGGTGGTGGACTACCCGTATATAAAACACCGTCAAGCAATAAGTAGGTAAAGATCTGATAGGCCAGGGTATTAACAGGATTACCACTGCTTTAATTCCCTATGATAGATTACAATTAGACTAAAGGATGCTTTATGCGGACGCGTTAATCGTGACAGGATTATTCGTGTCTAGGCCTTAGGAAGAAGTACCGCCTAAGTCTTAAGAATGATATGCCGCCTCGAAATAAGTAGCCATTGCACTAAACAAACAAATCAACATCTAATCGGATATAACATGGTTAATACAGTTTTCTATTATTTGGCTTGTAACGCTCCTTTATCTTGTGATTATTTGATTTCGTGTTTATTGTGTTTAGAATTAATATTTATCACCACTAAACCTGTGCCAGTCTCTTAGGCTGAAAACCCCCCTCTACCACTAGTAAATATGTACATCATAGGTTTAACCAGTAATTAGACTAATCTAGATAGATTAAAAATACCGATAGAATATTAGGTTAACGTTCGCTCTTAGTGTTCGACACCCTACTTATCGCGAAGCTACATCTTGACCAGGTACACTGCCCGTTAGAGTGTTGTCTTTAGGTTTGTCGGGTAAATATAAATTTAAAACTTGATAAACACCACCAACTACGACACACATCACTCATTCATTTTAACCAAGAATCAAGTGGAGAATGGCTTAGTTTTTGTTCCTCGATTCTTAGCTTTCTCCTTTTTTTCAAAGAATGAAAATCGTGAAATGAGAATCAAAAATTCATTTATCATTTTCATTCTCGATGCACACAAACAAGAGAATGCATCCTCATTTCGTTTCTCTCGATTCCATTCACTCCTACCAAACATCCCTTGCAGGTTGATACCCTTCTTGAAAGGGAAGTGATTGACTGATACACAATAAAATATATAATATAATACCACAAGAGCAATTAAGAACTTTCCTAAAGTCTCCTTTAAGAAAAGCTCACTCTAAAGGATATATATAATATATAATACGTATATTTAACCGGGAAGTTTGATCACCCGGATCATTTTCCCAACGACTTATGAAATTAAAACCTTGCTTTAGTTCGGATTATGATTTGAATGAGAGAAAGGATATTTTTGAGTATCTAAAACTACTAAATAAAAGCAACAATTAAAATGAACAATTAAAAGCAATTAAACACTTAAACTAATTAACGGGAGTAATTAAAAGCGACAAATAAGCAAGTACACTAAAATTAACTCCTAAAAATATAAACTAAATTTCTAAACCTAATTTAGGACAAAAGAAAAATTTAAGAAAAAGAAAAACATTTTTTTTATTATTTTTGGATTTTTTTTATGAATTAAAAAACTATTTTAATCTAATTAAATCCTAAAAAATAGCAAATTAAGTCCTAAAAATTTAGAAAAATGATTTTTAAACTTAGAAAAGTCTAAAATAACATAAAAACTCAGAAAACTATTTTTAACTATTTTTAAAATTAAAATTAAAAGCTCAAAAATAAAAATTAAAATCTAAAAGTGGTGAAAATGATTTTTCTGAATGTAAACCTAAAAGTATTTTTTATAAAACTAAAAACTATTTTTTTGAATTTTTATAAAACTTTTTTTCTATTTTTTATGATTTTTCTAAAATTAAAACTTTTGAAAAATGATAAAATTTAACCTACTTAATGAAAAATTATCAAAAATTCAGGATAAATCTAAAAAGAAACAAAGTTTACTAGAAAAATGAAAGGAACAATACAACTTAACAAATAAGCTGTAAAAGCCCTAGAATAAGCTACGGCTTATTATAAAAAGAGGAAATGGAAATGACTACAAGTATTAAATGGGGGGAAAAGTTACTGGATGAGCTATTGAAGCAAATGGTTAACACGTTGGGTCTTTGAGTGAGAGGTCGTGGGTTCGAGGCAGGCAAACCCCTTTTTGCTTATTTTTTTATTTTTGATTTTTTTACAAAACTGATATTGAATTATTAAGGAATATTTTATAGCAACTTTAAACTGACTTTATGGTTGAAAATGAATAAGCTTTGAAAAGCTTATGAATAAGTGTCTAAAGAAGGTGGGCTCCGTTTGGGCTAATTTTTGCTATAAAACATTGCACTAAGCTCAAATATGTAAATTAAAAAGATGTTCTACAGGTATAATGTAGGAAATTAGAAATGAAAAGCTACTTTAGTTTAAACACATTAAGCTACTTAAATCTAGGAGCAAAACTGCCTTAACTCAGAATTAAGGAGAACTTAATATCGTTTTTCAAGAATCCATTAAGCTCAATATGCTCATTAGGCAATTCATAAATATCTTTGAAAATAGTAAGAACTATTAAGCTATGAATCTAACTTGTATAGTCTATTCTATAAGCTAGAATTCAGAATTAAATAGTTACTTGGTTAATACATTATTATTTTTGGTTTCTTTTTGAGTTTTGTGACGTTTTAAGCTGAATTTTACGCTAGAAATAGCTATTCTATGGAAAGTGCGCAGACTAAATCTATATTAACCTATATGAAAATTACTACCTACTTGAATTTAAAGGTTTAAAACTATTTAAACTAGCTTAAATGACAAAGAGAAAAACAACAGTACTAACTGCTTGTAAGTTCTGCTGGTTCAAATGGCAAAGCCACAAAACCAATGTGCAGGTTACCTTGAGGTAAAAACTGCACTTGACACACTCATATAGACTGTTTAAACACAAAAATCTAAGCACATCTAAGCCTGTGGATAGGCTTAGAGTGTCAAATTTTACAGAGCGCAAGAGAAAAGGTTTTGAAAGTACCCTGGTGTAGTGTCAACAAGAACTATAAGCCAAATCTTTTTAATTTGAAAAACTAAAACTTTTCTAATTTTGAAAACTAAACTCTAAAAACTCTTTACCTAATGATTATAAGTGAAATCAAAGCTGACTAAATCAAATTGCATAAAATCCTTTGACTTTTAGAGGTCAAATTAGCAAATGCCAAACACTCCT
The DNA here is from genome assembly GCA_026074375.1 of Tanacetum coccineum. Classification (NCBI taxonomy): domain Eukaryota; kingdom Viridiplantae; phylum Streptophyta; class Magnoliopsida; order Asterales; family Asteraceae; genus Tanacetum; species Tanacetum coccineum. The sequence goes on along the minus strand of BQNB010203996.1, from coordinate 5,500 downwards.
TTAAAATGTGACAGATTTGAATTAGCCTATGATTTTAAAAACTAATGATCTAAACCTAATTATCAGGTATTAGATAGCTACTAACAAGCTTAACAAACATGGATTAACAATCAAATTAGCTGAAACAAAGATCTATTTAACCTTGCTACTCTATTTTTTCTGGATTTTTTAGGAATTTTAGACAAATTTATAAAGCTTAAACTCAATCAATGTTCACTATAAACTAATGACAATAAGCACCTAACATCAATAATAAGTCAAATAGATAACTAAGCTATATAAATGCCAATAAAGAATAAGCAAGCAAATAAGCAATAGTATGATGAAAGCTAAAAAATAATAAGGACAAAAGATTGAAATAGAATTACAGCTAGTCCATAGCAAAAACAAAGACTAAGTTCTCTAGGAGCTTAACTATACTCTGGCTTTATCAGTAGATAATCCAGTAAAGGACCTTGGGAGTCCTTCCACAATAGACTCTCCCCCTTCCATAAGCCATAATCCAATAAGTTCAAGGTAAGTTAGTTAATTAGTGGTTGTGGTGGGGGCTTCAGATTTTAAGGTTAAGTAGTGATTAAAAGCTGAATACACAATCTCTATCTCAAGCTTTATAGACTTAAGATAGCTTATATAGCTAAAAATAATATAACAATAGAATAGCGAGCTTATAATGGCTAATTATGAAAAAAACAACTTTTCAAAACTAAAAATAGGAATTTATTACTTAATGAAGATTACAATGCTTCTAAAACATGAAACTTAAAAGGAAATTAAATTGAAAAGGTAAAAACCATAAAGCTAAGAATTAAAAAAGCTACCTAAATAAAACTAGAAAAAAGAAGATACAAATGTGGTGAGTAAGAGTGTGCTATTATAGCAGTATGGGAATTATTGTTGGTGGTGGGTTTAGGTAATTGTGGAACTCTGATGAAGCTTTCATGGGTCTGAGCCTCCCTGCACAGCCCCAATTTAATCTCTGCCGTACAATCATTCAATCATTGGCAAATGATAAAGCCGATGTGATCTCTTTGGGATCACACGGCATTTGCCAACGTGTCAAATCCGCTATGTGAGGTCCTTTGTTTTTTTTTGTGTGAAGGCCCTTAGAGCAAAAATATTCCATCTACTCTTGTGCTTCTATGCCATAGCCACGTGTGATTCTTGCTTTAGTTAGCCAATAAGAGTGCTTGATTAGACTGATTTGACCCTGCCATTGCGTTCTCCATCACTTGAATGGTCTAAATCACCCCTCAATTTAGAAAAGCCCTTTGATTTTGACTGTGTGGTGAATTGAAAGGGACGATGAATAGTAAAACAGACTTTCGTGCCTATTTTATAACTGAAGGGTAAAACAGATTTAAACTTTGGGGTAATGGCAAATTTAGTCCTTGTGTTTGGTTTATAAAAGTGTAAGGTAAAAGGACTTTGGAAAATGGCAACATTGGTCCTTGTGGTTTAATAAAAGGGTAAATGGGCTAAGGGTAATGGGCTTTTGGATCCGGTTAGAGTATTTAAGGGATTTAAGGCCCATTAGGACTTAGGGACCAATATGGTAACTTTCTAAAACTTGGAGGGTTGATTTGAAACATTTTGAGTTTTTGTCTTTTATGAGTTGACTTTGTTGACACATAGTTGGAGAGAGTTGACTTTCTTTGGCTTTGGCTTTGAATCTTTGACTTCTCTTGTGCTCTTCCGTTTCTCGTGTTCGTGTTTGCCCATTTTTGGCGGTTTTCTTGTGATTTCTGATATATCCGTACCTGCATACACAAAACACAAAAACAAGCATTTCTTTGCCATTTTTAGGGTTTTCCTTTTTTGTGGGTTTTAGGTCGTCATTTATGGGTTATTTTTGTGTTAACAGAAGGTGTTATGTGTATTTTACACTGTATCATTGACTACACTCAATTTTTTTGATGTGACACTTGAACGTGCGGATTCACACCGTAAATATATATGAATATATAATAAAAATATATAATATGTAAAGAAATGTAAAAGCCACAAATCAATGATTCGCGAAGTGTATAGATCTTTCGGGTCGTAAATCCCCAACGAGGTGAATGGTAATCGCGATACGATCGAAGATTGAGTTTAAAGGAAGGAAGAGTTTGGAGAAGTTGAAAAAGTCAAATTAAACAATAACGGACTAAAACGTTTAGAAAACCTAAAAATTATGAAATTAACTAGAAAAGCGAAGGCCGCGCATCCGGTGACAAAAAAGGGGTAAACCTAAATCTTTAAAATAACCTACGGAAAATTTTCTCACTTCTTAAACTACTATACGGGTCAAATAGGAAGAATGAATAACGATGCATAGACCGAAAACGGAGTTCGTTTGACCCAAAATCGAGTCAAAACAAAAACCCGTACCCGGACCCGTTCTTTTAAAGAGAGAAGTTATAAAAATGCCTACGAAAACTTTTATAATTTTCGTACAAAATAGATGACAAAGAAAATTTTCTAAAAAAAGAAATATTTTTTTGATATTTTTTGTATTTATTGCTCTCGTTCGCGGTCTCGCTCTCTACTCGCGCGTCAAGCTTAATAATCTCGCGCTCGAGAAAAATATTAAACACGTTTACAAAAAATTGAAAAATTTTACACAAAATACTAGAGCTAAAGCTACTAACGAAAAGAATAAACACCGCACAACTTATTCAATAAGCCGAAAAATAAGCCTTGACTGAGCTTATAAGCTTATTAGGGGAAAACCCCCTTAAATTATGTCTTGCCTTGGGTCTATAACGGAAAAGACCCAAGGGCGAAGTGGTATTGTGTGTGGTAGTTAAGGGGATGTTTGCTTGGTTCGGTTAGAGTCTTGCTCACCGGACAAGTATCTTCTTTTATTTTTATTAAAATTAGGGTAGAAAGTGTATAAAATTAAAACCAGAGATAGAGGGGTAGCGCTCGCCGCGCACTCTCAGGTAGGATACGCTCTTATATATCAGCGCTGATAGGAGTTACGTGTTAAACACTCATCACTAGCTCGCGAAAATCTCTCTCTCTCTCGAGAATAATCACTTTCCTATCGCTATTGGCTTATTGTTTTGGCTTATTAAAAGGGTGCTTTATCAGCTCCAACTCTAGCACTCTAAAAAACTTAACAGGTTTGCTAAGGGACTTATTCCTAACAACTTTAACAAAAGGACTTTTAGCTTTTATCAAAAGAATAAGCTTAAAAATAAGCTTAATTATGACAGAAGCTAAAAAAAACTTTAAAAGCTAACTTTTCTAAGTCTTATGGTTAAATAAGCTAAGCTAAGGACTAAAATAAGCAAAAAGGGCTTATGCTAACTTAAATAGGCTAAAAGGGAAGGAAAAGCTAAACTAATAAGCTGTGGAAAAGGGCTTAAGATGGCAGAAAATCCTAACTAAAGCTTAAAGAGCTAAAGTGCTTAAAGCTAGGACAAATAAGCTAGAAAAAAGGAAATAAGCTTAACAACTATTTAAACTAACTTACAATGCTATGAGGAAGCAATTTGAGCTTATGGAATAAGCTCAATAAGCCAGAATGTGGCTTAAACCCCACAACAGTACTAACTTGGGTGTTAGTACTGTTGGTGTAAACAGCCAAAGGGCATCTTTGGGCTTAAAAATAAGCTAACAAATGAGCTTTTTAAGAGCTAAAAATCAAGGGGCTTAAATAAGAGCTTATAAGCTCTTAAAATAAGCAAAAGACTTGGGCTTAAGTTGGCTTAAAGGCTGAGAAAGATGAGCTTAAAGGTCCCCCTTTGCACCAGGGGAGCTTTATGGCAAAGCTCAAGGGCTTATTTGACAGCTTATTTTAAGCTGTCAAATAAGCTCTAAAATCACAAATAAGCTCAAACAGATTGAGTGCTATAGCCAAGGGGCTTGTGCACCAATTTTGAGCTTTTGAAAATTAATTTTACTTGCTTAATTTTGATTATGAAAAAGGTATTTGGGGCTTATAAAAACTGTGGTTCTAAGAACTTTGGTGGATTTGACTCACAAAGTCAAAGGAACAAAGGCTTTTGACAGCCCTTTTTTTGACACTAAAACACACCCTTTTTAATCCTTAAACTCAAACCACAAGTGCTTAATCAAATAAGCACTTGTGGGATCCTTAAAAACTTCACAGTTTCAAAAGAGGTTTTAGAAAACCTTGGAAAACAATTTTTCAACTAAAAATGTTTTAAAAACAGCTTAAGAGTGACTTAAAACTTGTGCTTAATTTGGCCAAGTAACCATAACCCATGCCAAAACCCTTTTTGACCCGTTTTGGTCTTGTGCCAAACACCCCTTTATCTGTTGGTCTTGTGCCCGCAAACACCCCCTTTATCTCAAAACTGTCAAACCAAAATGGTTTTAGAATCCATTTTTAAACTAAAACTCTAAAAACCTTTTATCTACTCCTACTTATTTCAACTTATTTAAACTATTTAAAAGCTAAAAATCCTAGCTTATTAAGAAAAATAAGCTAGTTTCTCTACTAGCTTATACTACACTTATGACAGTTTTTGAGAAAAAGCTAATGGGACACAAAATTATGCATTAAAAACTCACAACAGTCAAATAATAACTTAAGCTAATGTGTTTACAAAGGCTAAAAGCAAATAAGCTAAAGGTTTAAGCTAAAAATTAAGCTAGGTAAGAATTTAGAGATTAGACCTTGGATTTTTGAAGTTTTAGAACCAAGGTCACTCTTTCTGAGTGAGTGACCTAAGAAACCTGTCCTAATGGCCCCTTAGCCTCTAAAGTTGAGCTTAAAAGCTCAATAAGCTTATATGAGCTTATTTCTCCAAATGCTTCCAAAATACACTCAAAAGGACATTTATGAGCTTAATTCAAATTAAAACAATATGAAAGGCTTATAACAAGTTTTAAGCTAAATTAGAGCTTAATGGCAAGAATAAGCTCTAATGAGCTTATTGAGAGCTTATTGAGTAAAAATGACTCAAATTTTCATTAAAACTGAAAATTTCAATTGCATAAAAGACATTAACATAAAAACACTTAAAACTACAATAAAAACTTAATAAAACTTGAATGTAACTTGATACAAAAACTGAATATTTGCCACAATGGCTTACAAGGCTTATTTATAGCCGAAAATCTACACTAGGCTTTCTCTTTCTTTCTTTTCTTGCTGTGCTTGTTTGTAGACACACAAACACAGGTGTGTTTGTTGTGTGAGAGAGTTCTAACCCTTAATGGTTAATGTTGTTATTGCACCCACGGTCCCTGTGGTTAAATAACTTTTGGGGACTTGGCAAAACAAGTCCCCAAGAGTTATATAACTCTTTGCATTTTTCGTCCCTTTGGTGTACAAGTTAGGGGGGTTGGCAGTTTTGCCCCCCCACTTGTCACTTTGAACAAATTGCAAAATAAGCCCTTGTCTTCATTTTTCTCTTTTTTCTTCTTTATATATAAGTTTAGGGATTGACTTGGACTGACTTTGACTTTGACCAGTTGACTTTTCTGTTGACTTGATTGACTTTCCGGCTTTGATTTGGCTTTGTCTTTCACAGTCTTTTCCATT
>BQNB010203992.1:0-10724 GCA_026074375.1 Tanacetum coccineum | reverse complement strand
TACAAAACAACTAATCAATGACAAGATAAGTACAAGACAACTAGACAATGACAAGATGATTGTCAATTAGACAACTAGTGATGGATATATAGATGAGAACAGGACAACTCATGATTGACTAGATAATGTCAATCTGTCAGGCTAACAATGCCCACCACCCAAAGACTCGCCTCCGGTTGTTGTCATGTCATCACTATCAGACCAAATATGAGATTACGCTAGTCATACGAAGAGATTAGGGGTATGCAGTAATATTACTACTTTTAAAGGTATCAAACCCATATACTTAAGCAAAATGTATGAAAACACCAAAATCACGTCGAGACAGATTAGTTGTTAGGTTATACACTTTAGTTCTTTTAGGATTGTGGGGTTCTTTCTGCATCTTGTAGATGGTGGCAAATATATTATACGGAGTATGTCTTTCAGTCTTTGGGTTTTCAAAAATTAAATAAGCAGTTAAGATAGAAGATGTATATCGAAGTGACCATCATAGAATATGTAAGGTCTTAAAAATTAAATATTTGTACGACACTTTTCATGACCATTATAGAATATGTATATCAAAGGAAATTGGGCCACCTATGGTTTTTGATTCGTGGTTCTTTAAGAATCTTTATAGAACAATTAAGAACAATATCTTGCACTTGGCCGGTGTGGCCTTCAAGTAAGCTCAATAAAAGAATAGGTGTGGCGTTACAATTTCAACGAGAGCTTCAATAATGCGAGGTACATAATATATAACTTCTGATTATAAGCAGCGCTGACTGACTTTAAAGTAGCATGCCTACTTATGCAAGTCAGACTAATACTAAAGGAAGTGAAGGAAGTTGTGTTTCCTTCGTACATTATTACGCAAGAGAACATTTTTAAGGATACGCCATGTATGGTTTTCACAAGAGAACATGATACGTTGATGAAGGATGGAGAAGCTGGATGAAAAACACAGATGAATCATCTAGCATCATCGTCGCATTGATTACGACAATAGTATTTGCATCAGCAATTACTGTACCTTGCAGAAGCAATCAAGATACAGGCATGCATGTGTTTACAAAAGACATTGCCTTCATTATCTTTAGTGTATCAGATGCAATCTCATTATTTGCATCAGGTTGGTGAACGCTCCTATAGATAATCGTACCCCAACGACAATCCCCACGACAAGGAGTGTCCCACACGGAAATTTTTAGTCAATAATTAGTGCCACCGTGCACATATTCTGCCGCAGTAACATGTCGCTGGTGAATGTCCTATTTAAAAATAAGTAATTAACGACACATAATTAAGCGATTAGTAATTGGGCATTATCCCCGCGACAAGTGTCTGGGGATAGTGTTCCTTAACTTTGACATCCTCAACGTATAAAGAAATTTTTTTTAAAACACTATCCCCGAACGACATGTCGTCGGGGAAAAGTCTGCATTTTTTTTTAATAACGCTCATTTTTTAAATACTATCCCCGGCGACATGTCGCTGGGGAATAGTCTGCATTTTTTTTAAAATGCAGCCTACACAGCAGGCGATTTCCAGATTTTTGCCAGAAAAAATATACCAAACATCAAACCTGTATAAACTCATCACAACTTGTACCAAAACACAATACAATATAACGGATCACCAATACAAACTACATTACAACTTGTACCAAAACCAAAAACATAATAAAGCTAAATTGTCCAAAATCTGAATAAGTCAAACAAACCGTTGCATCCTAGTCATAAACGGGGCTTACAAGAAAATATTCTACAAATTAGATGAGGGCAACAAGTGTTTACATACAGGTCCCCAAGATGACATAAAGTAACAATGTAGCATAAACAACCCACATATAACAGAACAAAACTATCGCCATCGCCATCCTCATCCACGCCACCTAATCGTCGCAACTCACCTCGTCAGACCCCTGTACCCCCCCCCTCCGCTGGCACACCCACTCAAACTGTGAAAACATAATCTGAGTACTTTGATCCACTTTTTGAAAAAGACTCAACATGAAAGTCCACCTGTTTTGTGTAGGCTGTTGAGTGTTCTTACACACATAAAAGAATGGGAGAACGGGCCGTACATAGGCCGGCTGTGGCCCTTGCGCAAATGACCCTACCAACACCGGTAGATGTCCTCGTTTGCTTAACCCCTTTCTAGCCAAGCGATTGATCCTCCATCATCAGTGTAGGCCCCGTAGCCACCAGCCCCCTCATCTCCTCCCTATGTAGTGACAAAAACCACAAGATAGATTAATTCATATTAGTCGGGGTTGCTACATTTAATTTCTTGATATTCATTAAAGTTTGTTTTGAAACAAACTTACTTATATACGTCGGTTCCTCATCCTGAAAGGAATTCCCCGTTAACAGTGTGTGCCACGAAGAAGGTGTCCCAATGACGACGGGTACTCCTGATGCGAGCTCTGCCTCTGTAGATACTAAACGCATATAAGATGAAACAAATTAAAAACAACAACTCACAACACACCAAAGCGTATATCGATATACATGTATATATGATATGTAAAATAATTAAATAATGTTTATTACCATCACATCTCGAAGAGCGAGCAAGCGGATCGGATCCCCCAGTCGAATATGACTGAGCTCTTACCCCCGCGGTTGTTGCCTATTTGAGGCGGCTCAGGCAGTTTCCTGGGATCAATCCAAAACTGAATATTACTTATCCCACTCCATCCGCCGTAAGGTGCCCATGACGTGTCCTGCCTGGAACATCTCCACATAGTGAAAGGTCCCAGGTCGTGGTCCTATAACCCAATGCTGGGCCTTGAAAGCAGCCTTGTTGGTATTGTACGCTTTTTGCAAGTGTTGCTGGATGCCGGCGTTGATCTCTGTCCAGTCGGGGGATTCCATGTGCGGCCTCAGATCAAACTGGGTCTGCAATCATATACAACAAAACAAAGACAGAGTTAGAGATATAATTTATATATTTATTTAAATTTGATTCTTTATTTATAAGATATAACTAAATAAAACGAATTAGATAAATATACACTATTTAATAAATGAACACGAAAATGAAATAAACTAAAAGGATAACTGACCTAAATCTTGAAATGATCCCCACGTTTCCCCGCTCCTTCGGGACCTTCATCCATAAGGTAGTACAAAGGCACAACCCAATGAAACTTCTCCGATGTAGCTAGACCAGATGTAGCCGCATTGTCACCGAGAAGGCATAAGGTTATGTTTGTCACGCAGAACAAACCGGATCGGACTGAGGCCTTATTTAATACCGAGATTTCCTTTAAGGAGAGGGTTCCGGTACTTGTCGCGAGATAATTAGCCTCCCGTAGCCCTTCCGTCAAATTGTGCTTTGGTTGCCTTTGCTTGCAAAATCAAGTGAGTGATAAAGTCATAAAAATTCAAGACAAGCAAGTTCAATATATGTATTAAATTTATGCTTGTATTACAATAATCCAGAAATTCTTACCTCGGTTAGCAAAGCAACCCATGCAACCAGTGGGTACATGGTGTGGAGGGGGACGATCCTCACCGCCACCGTCACCGCCTGGGACTAGGGCAACATCTGCTGACATCTATACAAATACAATTAGCATAACATATAGAAATTCATGAAAAAAATAATATAAGCATGCCACAAAAATCTAAAATACATACATATCCAAATAAATATACACATTTACGTTGGGTTATTTTTCTTAGCCCATGAGGATTAATAGCCCAACACATTGAGGCCCATCTTGGGTCTATTTAAGGACTCTTTTATTGTGGTTAGTAGTAAATGGTGTAAAGAGTTGTGAGGAGAAAGAAAATAAACAATAAAAGAAAGAGATTTTCAGAGTAAGAGTTCACCCAAAACCCATCTGAAGTGTTTTTTTCCGATCACCAGAGATTGGCATGCACCGTCGATCGTCACAATTTTCGGACTGTAAGTTTTTCCTGACATCGAGAGGAAGGTTCTGACCGTTGGGATTTTGATTTTGAGGCCTGGAAGTCCGTTTTCATACCTGGGCAGATTGCATCTTATTTGGTGATATTCTTCCTTTCTTGTTCTATGATTGTTGCCATATATCTTGATGCTTGATTCAAGATTGAATGTTTGTTGTAATTTACCTCATAGTGTTTTCTAGAGAAGACCTTTTGTACCTCTCTCGTTGATAGTGAAATTTAAGCGGCATAGGTGACCCGTAGTTTTTAACCCGTTTTGAGGTTGTTCCACGCTAAAAATTTTGGTGATCTTGCTGTGTGTAGATTACATTTTATCTGCTATTTTGGGGCTGATTTGAGACTGTTAGGGGCTGATTAGAGTTGTTTTTAATATTTACTTATTGTTTGCATCCTTATAGTTTCATAACGGGTTTTGGAAAGTTGTGTTAAACGAAGGTTTTGCATCCACAATTGTTTATACCGTTTGTGACCCATTGTCTTAACCATGTCAGAAAATTAGTAATCAAGCCAGGTTTCTTGGTTTTGGGGACTTAACATGTTTAGAACGATGGAAGTTAAATCCCAGTAGGTATGGTTGCGTTTGAATGGTTTTAAATTATCATGTTTTGGAAAGGGAAAAATTTGAGGATCCCTATATTTTAAAGACTACTACTTGCCTGTATTTACTACTGAGAAACCTGAGAACAAAACAGATGCAGAATGGACTATTTTGCATAGACAGGTTTGCGGGGATATTGAAAGCAAAGGTTGATGATAATGTTTTGAACCATATTTTGTGAGGAGACTCATGCTCGTACTCTTGAACAAACTTGGAACAGTTATATGATCTAAAAAAAAAACTAGAATAACAAGTTGTTTTCTTTAATCAAGCCAAATGAGAGATTAAAGTACAATGGAGGGTCTCCTACTTTGATCACTTAAATTGCTTTCAGGTATTAATAAATTAGCTGCATGTATGGGTAATCAAGTTTTAAGATTGAGATTTCAAGGCTTGTGGCTTCTTGGTACTTTACCGGATACTTGGGAGACTTTTAGGACATCTTTGTCCAATTTTGCACCAGATGGTGTTATCACTATGGAATTGGATAAAGGCGGTATTCTGAATGAAGAAACAAGAAGAAAGTCACAGGGTTCTTCTTCACAGTCAGATGTCTTGGTCACAGAAAGGCGGGGGAGAAGTCAAAGCAGAGGCCCGAGTAAATAGTCATCAATGTAGTAGTTCCAGCAAAGGAAAATTTGCTGATGTTGAATGTTATCATTGTCATAAAAAGGGGCACATGATAAAGTTTTGCAGATAGTTGAAAAAAGAGAACAAGAAGAAAAACTACAACAACCAGAAGAACAAACACAAGAAAGATAATGATGGTGATGACAATACTAAAGTAAATACCACCATATATGAGTTCTTTGTTTGTTATGATTATGATATGGTTAACCTTGCTAATGATGATTCGAGTTGGATTCTTGACAGTGGTGCTACATGCCATGTTGCAACACTCAAAAGATTATTATTCATCTTACACACCAGGTACATCGGGTTAGTTATAGGATGGGCAATAACTGGTCTATCAAGGATTGCTGGTATTGATAGATAATTGCTTGAAGTTAGACACGGTGATGGAATTAGTTTTGCATAATGTAAAACATGTCCAAATATGAAACTCAATATTACTCACAGGTCTTCTTGAAGAAGATGGTTGCCACAACAGTTCTGGTAATGGTTTGTGGAAAGTAACACTCGGATCCTTGATTGTGGCAAAAGGAAATAGGGAATCCAAGTTATACATGACTCATCTGAAGATATCCAAGAGCATTGTCAATGTTGTAGACAATGATGATATGACCGAGTTATGACATAAGAGACTTGGTCACGTGAGTGAAAAGGGGATGTCTATTCTTTCTAAGAAGATGTGTTTTATTTGTGTGCCATGATATCAACTTGAAAAAAGTGTTCTCACTGTTTGGCAGGAAAGCAAACTAGACTTGCTTTTAAGAGTTCGTTTCTCCTTTCAGAATGGAGAACATACTTGATCTGGTACATTCAGATGTTTGTGGTCCCATAAAGACTAGAACCACTGTAGTGTGTTCATAAATTTGTCACTTTCAACGATGATACTCAAGAAAGGTTTGGGTATATACCTTGAAGACTAAAGATCAAGTATTAGATATGTTTAAGCAGTTTCATGCTTTAGTTGAGAGGGAGACAGGGAAAAAACTTAAATGTATTTGAACTGACAATGAAGGTGAATACATTGGCCCCTTTGATGCTTATTGCAAAGAGCATGGAATTCAGCATCAAAAGACTCCACCCGAAGACACCACAGTTTAAATGGCTTAGGCAGAGCGTATGAATAAACTTGGTTGAGAGAGACGATGGCTTGCTTTCACAGCAGGGTTGCCTGCTTTCTTTTTGGGTGAGGCTTTGAATACGGCGATACAAGTATAATCTAACCCTTTGAGTTTCCTTTGCGTTTTGATGATCCTGACATGGTTTTGAAGCGGAAAGAAATGTTTTTTACCGTCATTTAATGAGTTTTGGATGCCAAGGCATCTTGCAATTCCTAAAGAAGAAGAACAAAGCTTGATGTGAAGGGTAAGCCATGTGTGTATCCTCGGGTATGGTCAAGATGGAATTTGGGTACAGAGGTTGTATGAACCATTAAAAAAGAAACTCGTTCGAATACCGAGATTTATGAGTTTGAGGAAGATCAAACGATTGAAAGAAGTTGAGAATGCAGAGAGGGAGACAATTCTCAACATAAAGATGATCTTATTGACCTTGGATCCTGTTCCCTCTCCAAAACATTTAGACACACAGGTCCAGATATATAATTCAGAATGCTGAAGAGACAAGGTGCATATGATTTTTGATAGCCAAGAGCAACCAAACATTACGATGAAAGACGTTCATACTTGAGTTACAGTAACCAATCATAATTGCCACCATATCCTTTTGCTTAGGCGGTTCTACTAGAGATCATCATCCCTTCCATCCGCTAAATCTGCACATGAGTATGTTTTAACCAACAGATGGGGAAGAGCCCGGTGTTTTATGCAGAAAGCTAAGGAAGATAAACAACAGCCCGCACAAAAAAAAAGAATGGTTTGAAGCCATGGAAGATGAGATGAATTCCTTGCATGAGAACAATACCTTTGAGTTGGTGAAGTTGCCCTAAGACCAGAGACTATGAAACACAAATGGGTTACAAAATTAAAAGACTTGAGAACATTACTTCTAGACTGAGGTACAAGGTCAGATTGGTGGTTAAAGGTTTCAGTCAGAAAAGAGGTATTGATTTTGATGAGATTTTCTCTCCGGTTGTGAAGATGGGATCAATTCGAGTTGTTCTTGGTTTGGCGGCTAGCCTCGATCTTGAGGTGGAGCAAATGGATGTCAAGACAGCTTTTCTTCATGGTGATCTGGATAAAGAAATCTACATGGAGCAACCTGAAGGTTTTCAAGTTAAGGGGAAGGAAGACTACGTGTGTAGACTTCAGAAAAGTTTATTACGGGGTTGAAGCAAGCACCAAGACAGTGGTACAAGAAATTTGAGACGGTCATAGGGAAGCAAAGCTACCGAAAGACTTCTTCCAGATCAACTGTATTTTCTTCAGAAAGTTTGGTGAAGATACTTTATCATCTTGTTGATAATATGTTAGGATTGATAACTGATTGTTGGCAAGAACATTGGAAGAATTGCCCAATTAAAGCGAGATTTGAGCAAGTCTTTTTCTATGAAAGACTTGGGGCCAGCAAAACAGATCATTGGCATTCGGATTTTCCGTGATAGAGGTGCCAAGAAGTTGCATATATCACAAGAGCAATATATTGAGAAGGTGCTATGCAGGTTCAACATGGATAAAGCTAAAGTGGTTAGATTCCCATTCTAACTACCAAAATTACCTAACTGATAAAGATGCCCTCTCCAAGAAGAATATTGAAAAGATGGATAGGAGTTTTTCATATGCCATTCCAAGCGGTTGGTAGCTTGATGTATACTCTGGTGTTGTAATCAAGGCCGAATTTAGCTCATGCAGTTGGTGTTGTCAGTCGGTTCCTGTCCAATCCTGGTAAGAAGCATTGGGAAGCTGTTAAATGGATATTTAGATATCTGTGAGGTACTTCCAAATTGGGTATCACATTTGGAAATGAGAAACCCATGCTTGTTGGTTTCACAAACTCAGATATGGCTAGAATAAGTACAACAATGAATCCACTTCTGGAAATCTTTGATGACATTTGCATGAGCATTTCATGGCAAATAGAATTGTAAAGTTGTGTGGCCTTGTCTACAACAATCTGATAAATGCATCAACGGAATCTGTGCAAGAACTATTGTAGGTTGAAAAGGTTTCTTGTAAGAACTTGTTTCCCAAGCAACAACGTTATCGGTACTTTGTGACAATCAAAGTGCTATTCACCTGTTAAGAGTTGATGTTTTCACAAAATAACAAAACAATTGATACCGTTTATCATGATTATAGATGCCATTGAAGATGTATGTTTTGAACTTAATAAAGTTCATAAAATAAACGGATGGAATAATTGCCTCGATATGTTGACAAAGGCGTGGTTAAGCAAAGAGAAAAGTTTAAGTGTGTAGCTTCGATTGCCGGATGTCGAACCTCATCCTCCATAGGCAGAAAAGGGGGAGATTTTGTTGGTTATTTTTTCATACCCATGTAGGATTAATAGCACCAACACATTGAGGCCCATCTTAGGGACTATTAAAGTACTCTATTATTGTGGTTAGTAGTAAGATTGTTGTGGAAGAGTTATGAGAGAAAAAATAAATAAAAGAAAGAGATTTTGGGGAATAAGATATCACCCAAACCTCAACTGCAGTGTTTTTTTATCTCCGATCACCGGAGATTGCACCGACGAAATCGTTTAACGATTTTCGACTTTACTACCTGACATCGAGAGAATGTTTACTGACCCGTTGGATTTTGATTTTGAGGCCTGGAAGCCATTTTCAGACCTGGGTCAGATTCGCATCTTATTTGGTGATATTCTTTCTTTTCTTGTTCTTTGATAGTTTGCCAAGTAACTTGATGCTTGATTCAAAGATTTATGATGTTTGTTGTATACCTCTAGTGTTTATCTAGAATATGACCTTGGTGTAACCTCTCTTCCGTTGATAGAGAAATTTAAGCGGTACTTAAGTTCCCTATGTTTTTTACCCGTTTTGGGGTTTTCCACGCTAAAAGTTTGGTGTTCTTGCTGTGTGTTTGATTACATTTTTTATCTGCTGTTTTGGGGCTGATTTGAGACTGTTAGGGGCTGATTAGAGTTGTTTTTATTTTTCCCTATTTGTTTGCATCCTCATAGGTTCATACGGGTCTTTGGGTAAGTGTTGTCAAACGAAGGTTTTGCTTCCGCCAATTGTGTTTGTATCATGTGACCACATTGTTCTTACTGTCAATTTTAAACAAACATATAGAAATTCATGAACAAAATAATATAAGCATGCACAAATCCAAATACATACATATCCAAATAAATATACACATTTAAACATAACATATAGAAATTCATGAACAAAATAATATAAGCATGCACACATCCAAATACATACATATCCAAATAAATATACACATTTAAACAATCCACAACAATTTCATTCATTCATTCAAATATATAAGTGTCTTTTGCAAGTTACAACTCAAGATCAATCTTCCTCTTCACTAGAATAAACTTTGTCAACACCATCATCATCAACATTTATGAGGTCTCACATTAGAATCTGCTAAATCATAGAGGAAAGGCGTCCTTACTTTACTTGGAAGCATCAAATACAGGCATGCCTCATGTTTTACAAAAGACATTACCTTCATTATCTTTGGTGTATCAGAAGATGCGATCTCATTATTTGCATCAAGTACGGCATTACTAGTATTCTTATCCATCCTAACTGCATGTTTTTCTGAAAAGGACTTCTTACCAAGTTTCCCAGAAGATTGCTTATTGGTATTTGTTCCTTGTTGCTGCTCTTTTTTATGATTTCATAGCCCTCTTGTGATTAAAGGACATGATTTTTCGTGATAAATTTGATGCAAAGTACTTAAACTATGGTTATTTGAAGTTACCTTTGATTAGAAAATAGTACGAACTTGGTCTCGTATCTCATATGACTACAGTAAAATTTGGTATATTCTAGTTCTATTCATGATCTTGAAATGTGTAATCAATGTTGGCATGCTGGCTAAAATGGATCTATATAATAAAACGGTCATTCAACAATTAAAGATGGCAAATGAGTTAGGTACCGGATTTGGGTAAAAACGGGTCAGAAAAATTATTTTTGCTAATCCGATAAAATATTGGTTTATAGTTATCCCAGTAACATTTTGTTGGCACAATTGACTGGTAGCTTGGGCTACTATTGGCTTCTCTATGGATTCATCACCCCTGTGTTCTCATATAAATATTGTCAACCTGGGTAAATAGTTACTAATATTTAGGCCTAAACATGGAAATATGATTAAAATGAGAAAAATGGTTTTATTATATCCCCTTGTTTAGTATGTCTTTCCCTCTCCCTGTTCTTCAAATGTCTTCAATCCGGTCACTTGAACTACATATCGAAGTGACAAATATTGAGATACTTCAAGTGTATTATTGAATGTCATAAATGTATGAAATTCAAGGTTATAGACAGCGTGAGGCGTGGCGTAGCGGCATGGCCAAGCCTCAAGCTTTAGCGTAAGTCGTAGCGGCATGACGTTTTTAAGGCGTGACTTAAGGCGACAACAAATATTTATAGATTTATAAATTTATATCATATTTCATAATTATATGAA
>BQNB010203991.1:0-10724 GCA_026074375.1 Tanacetum coccineum | reverse complement strand
AAAAACCCTTCTTTGATTTCTCTGTAATTCTAGCTTCTTGCTAGTTTCTTAATAAAATCCGCTGTTAAAAAAAAAAACATCCGCATTAATATTTGTGCAGTAACTAAACTTGGCTGGTATAATAATGAGTAGAAAGGAATACTTTTGAGTAAAATGAATTACTCTAGTGTCGATTTTACAATAGCATTAGAAACAAGTTTAAAACATTTTGAATTGTTTAAAAGTTGAAAGTAAACATTTACATATATACTAAAGAGCAACAGGTTTTTTTTTGTCATTTACACTATTGCATACAACAGTAACAAAATAGTGGGCATAAAAAATAACCTAAAATCTTGGTCAAAGTTAAATTTTTTTTATTATAAAACGGTGCACTATTCATGCTATTGTACCAAAATAGTAGGCCAAAAAATTAGCCCAAAATCTGGCCCAACATCCGGCCCAAAGTAAAAAAAATAAATTTATTACAAAACGGACCCTCAACTTTACTTATTTACGCCTTTTTATACAATAAATTTACTTATCAAATATATATCAATTTTTGGAGAATACAACGTCGTATTACCATCGCAATAATATAACTCGAGGCCCAAAATAGCCCGAAATAGAACACACGCAAAATACTTTTAAAAAACATATGCCCGCCGTAACGCACGTGCCGAAAACATGCTTGTTACACTACACTAGCTGTTACGTAAAACCGACTACTACAAAAGAAGTAAAAAATAACGACTCGAATGTAACTACAATCTAGAACTGCAATTATGCACTAATATTATATTCAATTTGCTTTTTCTAAAACACAATTCTATTGATTAACTTCAAAATTCACTTTTTCTAAGACAAGTTAAGCATGAATACATGACTAACATGTGTCGTGTCAAAAATTGTAATGAAAGTATACAGAATTATGATATGTGTCCGTGTCGAAAATTGTAATGAAAGTATACAGAATTATGATATGTGGCCATGCTTGTGGCATATTATACACAATGTAGTAAGTAGTAACAAGAGCATCAGTGGTCATAAATTTCAAGAAATACTCCCTCAGTCCCATATTAAGTGTCCACAATGGAATCTTTTAAGTCTTTTTTCATCAACTTTGACCATAAATTTTTTTTTTTGTGTTATATAATATTTAACGAAAATTATACCAACGAAAAATATATTCAAAACTCTATCCATTCATATATCTTGCATCAAGTATCATATAACATAAGAAGAAATCATTAAGGTCAAAGTTGAAGAAAAAAGACTTTGAAAAAGTCAAGTGGACACTTAATGTGGGACGGAGGGAGTATGTCATTTTCAGAAAAAAAGGTAGTCTTGAATCATAGTCTAAAAGTTGAATATGTATTGAATTATATTGCGTTTAATTAAAAAAAAAAACTGACGAATTGTACAAGTAGTACAAGGTGGATTAAAATCGATAGTATATCTATATACTTATCCATATAATCCATCTTTGACTACATATATAAATACTAGCATCAATTTGTACATCAACCGTCTTTACCCAACGTGAAATAAAAAACTTAAACACAAGTTTTGACAAAAGATGCTAAAAACTCAAAAGGACAAATGTGCAATTGAATAAATTTAGTAAATTGATAACGAGCTCAAATACCGTTCATAAAACAAAACCTTACATAAAATTTGTGAAGTGAATTAAGCCGGTTATCGTAAGAATGAGTAAATAGTAGTAACTTTGTAAAAATTACTTTAGTGTCGGTTTTACAATAGAAACAAAGCAAAAACATTTTGATTAGTTTAAGTTTGAAAAAAAAAAACATTACACTATAGCACCACTATGTAAATCTGGTTATTATACATCAACAATCACCAAAGTCATCAAAAAATAATAGAATTAGCCGTCATGATTATTCTCAAAGAGCTAACAACTTGTATAAGTAGTAATATCAGGTTACATGAGTCATCTTCACCACAGTATATAAACAAGCAAATTTTGTTGTCTTCTATCAGTGTGAGACAAAATAATCCACACGAGTTTTGACAAAAGTTGCTTAAATGTCATGATTGTGACAGTCAAGTGATCGCTCGATGCTCGAATGTTAAATTTCCTCTGAACGGTTGTTCTTATGTTTTCGAACAATAAATTGTTTGCAACTTGTTTCAAGAATCAACTTGGTTTGTCATATGATGTTGTTTAATAAGTTTGTTGGAGTTTAAGTTAAGACATGCATTTGGAAATAAAAAGTAGTAAAAATACTTGATTGTCTTACAAGAGGCAAAAACATGATTAAAATGTATCGTGCCAAAAATTATAATGCAAGTATACAGAATTATGATCTGTGGCAATGCTTGTGGTATAAAATGTAGTAACTGATTATATATATAGAAACTGTTATATAAGGAAGCATTTGATTCTTTCATAATGTTTTATTGATTTGATAAAAGAAGCCATTTTAGGATTCTATCCCCTATGAGCGAAAAGCTTCAAAAGTTTTCATTGCTTATATAGATTTTGGTTTTCAAACTTTGTATTGTTGGAGTTTATGTCATGCTATGAATTTGGAAATCATAAGTAGTATCAAATAACAATGCTTGATCATCTTACAAGAGGCAACAACATGAATAAATGTTTTAAAATGTAGTATATACAAGTATACAATTACGGCGCGTTGAAATGCTTGTGCTATGTTATATACAACATTTGATTGTTTCTGAGTGTGTTATGGACAAAGCATAACTTGAGCTCATATACTATAACAAGGTTATCGGTGGTCAAAATTTTGAAAAAAAAATATGTCATTTTCACGGTCGAATCAGCAACCATCACAATCATAAAAGTTAACTACATACATATTATCCGGTTAAAAAAAACTTGGCAATGTGTATAAATTAGTCGTCAAGATCGAACATGATGGTGAACCTACATTTACCATCATGTATAACCATAAACGACTACATAATACAAATATCAAGTTTCATAATTCCTCTACACCACTGTATATAACCAATCAAAATTTATCATCTTCAACCGATGTGGGACAAAAAAGTCGACACAAATTTTGGACGAAAGCTGCTCAAAACACAAAAGACACAACACTCTATTCAAATTAATTTTTATACGTTTTATATATTGTTTCTCCTTTAAAGCTATGAGAAAACTAGTATAGTTAATAAAACAAACACATCCGCAGTAATTTTGTGAAGTAAATAAACTTGGTTGGTATAATAACGAGTAAAAAGAAATACTTTTGAGTAAAATAAATTACTGAAGTTTAAAACATTTTGAATTGTTGAAATTTGAAAGTAAACATTACACTATAGTAACAAAGGGTGTTTATCTATTGCCAATGCGTACCAAGGAATATGAAATCGAGTTTTTTTTTTAAATTTACGTATGAGTTCAAATACTAAATATCCTCTTGGAGGTGATGATGATGCTCGAGCCGATATTGAGATTAGTATTGTCATAGAATATATACAAAAGCTCAGACAATATTGCCAATATGTACTCAAGTAGTTAATACCACGCCGAGATTTCGTAACTACTTATTGCAACAAGCTTAAAAGCTTAGGAAAGTGTCTTCAAGAGGCTGGAATATACCCATGCTTTCCCACTTATTCAGCAGACTTGTGATTTTAATGTTCATTGCTTTGTTAATAGTTATATTTGAATCTCATCATTTGGTAACTTGTTTATTGATGTTAAATTAGCTAGTAAGCGAATGTTCCTTTGGAAGTTCTTTTTCCTAATATTTATTTCTTATCATAAAAGCTTAAGTCGATTTGGGTGCTCCTTTAAACCTTTCTTGTTGGTTCTTTGTGACGAATGAATTAAACTGGTTTCCTAGGGTTTTTTTTTTGGTTATTGTTGATGTGGGATTTTAAAGTCACTTGATGATACTTTTAGCTAAAAGACAGTTTTCTAACTATAAGTTCTATAAGCTATTACATTTGTTCGGTTGTTATCGTATAGATTTATTTTGGTACTAAGACTTTTGATGAGAGATTATACATTAAAAAAACGACACAACGATTGATATTCTTAACTATATTAGAAATTTAAGTTTTTTTTTCCATAATGCTTATGTCGCATATAGAATGTTGTTATTAGTTTCAATGACAGCTTCTTCGGCGGAAAGTAGTTTTTCAAAACTTAAGTTAATTATAAACTATTTAAGATGAAAAATGTCACAAGAAATATTAAATAAATTTTCTCATTTATCGATTGAAAATGAAATATTATACGATATTGATTTAAAAAATTTTTTTATCAAGATTCGCATAAAAGAAAGCTAGAAAGGTAAATTTTGTATAAACAAATTTTGGCAAATAACTTCATAAAAAGGCCCCGTTTTAAAGCATCGCTTTAGGCCTCCTAGAAGGTTGAGCCGCCCCTGTCTGGATCGTAAGATCCTACTATAATCTTATTGTCTTAATATTCTTTGTAATATTATACAAATTTACAAATTATTATATATCATAAACACAAAATTATATCAATGTTTCATAGAAATGTTGTCCTAAATTATGATTATGAAATGTTTAAAAAGATTAACATGTTGTTTTTAAAATTCTACGAAACACAACCCATAAATTTGTAGTTTTTTAGTTTGTTGTTCGAGAGAAAAGTAAGATCAGATCGGAGTAGATCTTAAGATCCTATGGTCAAGATCGGGTACCTATAAGATCTTAGCCGTAGAGGTGTTTTGTTGGATTCCATCTGTGTTCCTCTTTGTAATGTGCTATGGAGGATGTCAGCTTGTTTTCTTTCGATGTGAGTGTCGGGTTGTTCTCCTCGTAAAATTTGTCGTTGGTGGGATTTGGATTGGCAGGAGATTTGTTCTTTCTCGGATTGGGATGCTTGGTTCTTATCCTTTCGACTTTCTTCCGTTCGTGTTTATTTTAGAAGGTGTTTGTTTATGTTGCTTTGTGGCGGGATTGGAGGCTTCGAATCAGTTGGTCTTTGACGCTTCGCTCCTAATCGTTAGACGATTTTTGATGACATTGTTTCTTGGTCCTTTTTATGGGTGTTCTAGAAGATGTATAGGGTTTTTCTTGGAAGTATTGGTTAAAAAACCCCTATCTTATTTCTTTGTAATGTCTTTCTAGCTCCTTGCTAGTTTTTTTTAATAAAGTTGCCGTTCAAAAAAAAGATCTTAAGCATGCAAAGATCCTATGTAGGATCTTGATCATTTTTGCTTTTCAGTATCGTAAAATCGTAAGATCCTAAGATCAGAATCGGGATCTTAACAACTATGGTTTCTCCTTTAAAGCTATGTTGAAAAACTTGTTATAGTTCATAAAACAGACGCATCCAGCTGTTTTTGTGAAGTAGATGTAAACTTGGTTGGTTTCAATAACGAGTAAAACGAATTAATTTGGTGTAAAATAAATTAATGAAGTTTAAAACATTTTAAAATGTTGAAAATTTAAAAGTAAAACATTAAACTATAGTCTATGTAACAAAGGGTGTTATCGAATTGCAATGTTCTACCAAGGAAATATGAAATCGAGTTTTTTTTTTAATTTACGTATGAGTTCAAATACTAAATATCCGCTTAGAGGTGATGATGCACGAGCCGATATTGAGATTACTATTGTCATACAATATAAATACAAAAGCTCAGACAATATTTCCAATCTCTACTACTTTATAAAGCATTTAGCCAATTTTTAAAATTAAAAGTACTTAAAATTTTAAGTAAAAAAATTTACCTCTTTGAGAAAGGTTTATACATACATGTATTTAAAAGCCTTTAAAAAACAACCAATTTAAAATTTTAAAGTTACAAGTGAAAATTCAAATGTCTTCATGTACATTTAAATATATTATTTATATGTTACATCTGAAACTTTTTTGGGGGGGGGGGGGAAAGGGGGGGTTGTTTTTGATTCAATGTTTGTAATGGCCTTGCATTATTGTAACAACTATTTAATACAAAATAGTCAATTTCATGCTAGCCTTTTTTTGCCCTCACATATAAAACACCAAACACACATAAAGACACACCACATATTTGCATTCTTTTCTTCTTTCTTCATTTTTTTCTCTAACCTATAACACACCACAATGAGCAACTGCCTGGACTATCATGAATGAAAACATCAGTTATTAATGGAACGTACAGGGGATTCATGGAAGTGATATTGCAAAATAGCTAGACGGGTATGTTTTATATTCTTCCAGAACTTTAAAGTTTTATATTATTTGTCAACTTTAATTGTTTTTTTCTTTTTTGCTTAGTAACGTGTGTTATCAGTTCTCATAATGGGTAACGGTGAGTGGACAAATGACACCATGGGAACATACACCATATCTCGTGCACTAAAAAAACCAGTTGCCATCGTAATTTACCGAAATTGTGTATATCTTTCTGTGGTTTAGGTGGTTTCATGTAGTCCGAGCTTGGTTTTTGGTTCTTGTTGATGGTTTCGGTTATCAAGGAACTTGTAATCTTGACTTCTCTACTATTTGGGACTATTTTATTATTAGCAAGGTTAAAATTCATGCTCTTAAACTTGCTTGTTATTGACGACATTAATACCATTATAACATTGTAACAGTCCATTTAATCTATCATTCTAACAGCCTTTACTAATTATTAAAAACGTCTAACTGCTAAAAATCATTACATTCAATAATTATTATTACAAATGAGTAAACGCACATCTCATATATATCTACACAATTCTTTTCATATCTCCTCACTCAATATTTTTTCTACAGTATAATAATAAACCAAAGGATGTTTTAAACTTTCAAGATTTGAAGACATCATGTACAATATTGCTTCAAGTGTTGAGGTAATTTTGGTATATCTTTTGATATTTACTTTGTTAGTGTCGTTGTACTTACTAGCAAATACCTAAACTATCATATCTAAAAAGATGTTACCTTTTAAGAAGATCGCTCAAACTTTACATTTAATCTGTGTATCTTTTATGTTAAGACAATAATCTCAACTTGGGATTTTTGGAAAAGATGCATTATGGCTTAACACTTAAACAAGTTATGGCTCGCAATTGTAAGAAGGTAATTTACATTTGAATGCGAATATAACATAACATTATAATAACATATACTCATTTTATTTATTTTCTCTATGCACACACAACCTCTTGATTATGATTGGAAATATGAAAAATTAGAGAAAGAGGTACATAGAACCATTGGTATAAAGTAAAATTATTATTATTATTAAAGCATTGTTAACGTCTTTTGTTTTTATTATAGATTCAAAAAGTTTAGGAATTTATGAGGTTTCTCAATAGGCTCAACGATGATGATGTGATAGTTGTACCACACGAAGATGCTCAAGCTACTCTTGATGATACCAATGATCCCTTCACTTCTATTTCAATGTCTAAAGATTTTACGGATAAAGATATTTAAGCTAATGATGCATTTAATAGTTTACATTTTTGTGTTTATGTCAATTACATTTCATTTTGTATTGACGTTTATCTTTAATTTATGTTTTTAAATATGCTACGTATGATACTCTCTTTAATTTGAACATTATGTTATTTGGATGTGAAATAGTTGCATCGTCATGATTTATATTAAAATTTGTCATTATTTCATAAAGTTATTGTTAGAAAAAATATATAAATGAACAACGTTTGCGCGCCACAATATTTAGTTACCGGTACCCGTCTATCTCAATTTTTGTTTCAATTATTATATGGGTAATTAAAAGATGTTTATTTAAGAATTATTTTTTACTTTTTGACAATAGCATACTTGGGCAAAAACAATTTGTTTGTTGTTACAAAAATTATCTTACTATCTTTAACAAACTAGACATTAAATTTATAAATATTAGTGTAAGTTTACTTTATATAACTTGTGACTTTATAATTTGGGCTTTGTACTTTTTATTTTAGACTTTGGACTATATAAAATACTTAACATATTAAAAGTAACTATGCGATTTTCATATATTTCGTCAGAACTAAATAATAAAGTCATGGAAAAAAAAAATGAAAAACATTTGTTCACCACAAAATTAGTCACCGGGTACATGTCGTCGCATTACGCACGTACCATGTTATTTATGTTTTAAAGATGCTATTTATGTTAATCTCTTTAGTTAAAATTTGTCATTTTTTCGTAAATTTATTGTTAAAAACTTATGTATATGAAAAACATTTGCTCACTAGTGCTATAAATTTTGCTCATTAGTGCCTCTTTAGTGTGTCGTCCATCCTCTTTGAGCGGGAACTTACATGAGTTTATACATTCCTCATATAGTTTTGTTCATACTTTGAGTTGTTGTTATAAGAAGGTGAATTCCCCATGAATCTTTATTGATCACAAAGCAAACATTATACACTACATGAGTCCTGGGGCTATCTAAGGAAACTACCGACTATAATGGGATAGGCCCATAATCACAATTAATGCATACAGCTAAGAGAATCAATTATCTCATGACAAAGGATAATGTCAATCCATATCTAATCATAAATGACTCAGCTAATACTTCCCCGCAGTTTGAACGGGAGGCTTCTCGACGGACAAACTGGAATATAAGTTAAAAAGCGCTTCTTCTTTTATCATCTTCTTTCTTATTTATTGAGACAGAAGAATAATTGTATTTGTCGGCATAGTTGTTTTGCTGCTTGCGACATCCTCTTTTGCGTGTCTTGCTTTGCCTTTAGTAGGTGTGCAAATTTTTGACCAACTATTTTTGAAAAATACAATGATCTCTGGTGGTTTCTTCATCTTCTTTGTTGTTTGTTTGAACGGAAGCATAATTGTATTTTGAGGCATAGCGGTTGATTGCTTGCGGCTTCCTCCTTTGCGTAATGTTTATTTTTACGCCATGGTTGCTTTACCTTTAGGTAGGAGCGACAAATTAACAACCAAGTATTTCAAAAACTACAAGGATCTCCGCTGTTAAAACAAAGATTAAAAGACAAAATTTGATAATTGATGGCTATATCAACATAATACGAGAGATTCTCGTCCATCTCGTTGATGGGATGCACTTCGGTAATAAGTTTAACCAAAGAGAAGCATGCACACAAATTGAGATAAGAACAACACACCATCACACAACACACACATAAACCTCATACGAGCTGATTATTTAGAGACAAAAAGCGGAAAATAAAATAAATGTGTTTGGGATCCCTCCGAATCATCGACGAGTTGCCGATGACCGGAGGACAATTATATATTGTGATGAGGTGAAAAAAATTGGTGTTTTAAGGATCTTTCTAGCTCGATACCATATTAGAAGGTGAATTCCCCATGAATCTTTATTGATCACAAAGCAAACATTATATACCACATGAGTCCTGGGACTATCCAAAGAAACTACCGACTATAATGGGATAGGCCCATAATCACAATTAATGCATACAGCTAAGAGAATCAATTATCTCATGACAAAGGATAATATCAATCCATATTTAATCATGAATGACTCGGCTAATAGTTGTTTCACGTGTCGTTGGTGGCTTCTTGGTGTATCGTTAACCAGAGAAGATCTTGAGGGCTAAGGACTCTAATAAGGCGTTGTTATTGTTGATGTAATCTTCTAAATCTTTTTATTGGTTTCGGTTCTAGAATGTTATAGCTTATTTAGTTGGAAACGTTGGCTTACAAAAGTACGCTATTATTTTCATTGTAATTCTAGCTCCTTGCTAGATTTTTTTTAATAAAATCGCTGTTAAAAAAAAAATCATAATTAATGCATACAGCTAAGAGAATCAATTATCTCATGACAAAGGATAATATCAATCCATATCTAATCATGAATGACTCAGCTAATAGTTGTTTCAATCCTCATAATAATAGTGTAAATCTTTTATAAGTGACTTTATGGCTGTTCAGTAGCTAGCATCAACACTGATGATTAAGTTGTGACTTAGGTTGCACGTAAAGGTATGCTTTGAGACACATCCCCAGCCTATGTGGCATTAACCCAACACGTCATACCTCATTACCAAGCCCTCCTTTCATGTCCCACCTCAAGAAATAACAAAAGCCAGTCGCATATACCACCAAGTTGAGTTAAGGATTAAGATCAAAGTATGCGAACTAGTTAGCGTAAAACGCACTATTAGTGGGGTTGCACTAACGATACATATAACATTGATGAACATATATGCCTACACATGTTTTCCGTAAAAGCTGAACATAGATACTCACTAGTGCTATAAATTTTGCTCATTAGTGTCGCTTTAGTTTTTCCGTCCATCCACTTTAAGCGGAAAGTTTTTCCGTCCATCCTCTTTGAGCGGAAACTTGCATGAGTTTATTCATTCCTTATATAATTTTGTTCATACTTTGTGTTGTTTCAATCCTTATAATAATAGTGTAAATCTTCTTACAAGTGACTTGCAATGATGAATAAGTTGTGACTTAGATTGCACGTAAATGTATGCTTTGAGACTCATCCCCAACCTATGTGGCACCAACCCAACGCGTCCTACCTCATTACCAAGCTCTCATTTAACGACACACCTCAAGAAAAAACAAAAGTTGGTCACATATACCACCAAGTATTAGATGGCTAGGTTATTCGGCTATTACCCGAATAACTTAGGCATCTAATACCAAGTTGTGTGTTGTTTGGCTTTATTACATGATTTTTGTGGTCGGTCTCTTTATTACACTAAGCTGGTCATAAAGTTGTTATGAAAAAAGAGGCTAAAGTGTCAGTGAGGTTTCAGGTCTTGTCCCGGTCATCATTACTACTAGCCCAAAACTCTACCTAACAAAATTAGCTTTTTGTTTT
>BQNB010203985.1:0-10724 GCA_026074375.1 Tanacetum coccineum | reverse complement strand
GGGGATCAGTAAGCACGAGGTGCAAGGGATACATTGGTGGTTTTGATCTGGATATCATGCATTAAAGATTTTGTCGCATTATATTTTGAATAACTGTTATGGGCTAGAAATCTTTGTATTTTAAACAAGTGGACAAGTGAAGCTTCGGCTTATGTGACAAATACTTTGTTAATTCCAATGTATCAGTTTTAAATGACTTTTTGGTCGTTTTATATACATCTTGTGTTATTGATCTAAGAAGTAACACCCCCCCCCCCCGGACCCTTATTCCGCTGCGACCTAATTTGGGGGTGTTACACCATCGCTTCCTTGTTTAGTGTACAATCACTAATCTTGTCCTCTTTAATATGGAAACCATAGTATAACTGAGGAGGCTTGCTGGCGCTACCACTTGTTCTGCAAATGGGTAAGGATATATCATCAAGCTTAGCAAGTGTCACCACCTCTTGTTGAGTGTCAATGTTCACTATAGGTTCTTCATCGGCAGACTCTTGAATTTCTTCAAGGTCTATCTTACTCCCACTGTCCTCTTTAGATAACATTTCTCTCTCAGGGAACACTCCTCTTTGAGCTACAAACACCACATCATCCTTGGGTTTGTAAAACAAATATCCAAATGACTCTTCTAGATAACCAACGAAAAGATACTTTTCAGATTTGGCTTCTAGTTTGTCCTGAGCTTCTCGTCTAACGTAAATCTTACAACCTCATATTTTGATGTGCCCAAGAGAAGGACATTTTCCCTTCCACATCTCAAAAGGTGTCTTCAAAACCTTCTTAGTGGGTACAAGATTTAAGATATGGGTGTCTGTCTCTAATGCGTAACCCTAGAAGCTTATTGGAAGTGTTGCTCGACTCGTCATAGATCGAACCATGTCTAACAAGGTTCTATTGCTCCTCTCAGTAACTCCATTTAGTTGTGGTGTTCTAAGAGGAGTTAATTATGAAACTATACCATAGTTTTTAAGATGATCGAAAAATTTAATACTAAGGTATTCTCCTCCCCTATTAGATCGGAGTACCTTTATCTTTCTACCTAGTTGGTTCTCTACCTCGTTTTGATACCTTTTGAATACTTCAAAGGTACCCGACTTATGTTTAATCAGATAATCATGTCCATATCTCTTGAAATCATCAGTAAATGTAACGTAGTAGCATTTTCCATCTTTTATGGCAGATCGGAATGGTCTACACACATTTGTGTGTACTAAGTCCAATAATCCTTTACTTATTTCACACAATCCTGTGAATGATGATTTAGTCATCTTGCCCAATAAGTAAGACTCGCATACATCATCCGATTTGAAGTCAAATGATTCCAACACTCCATCCTTTTGGAGTTGGACGATGCGTTTCTTATTTACGTGCCCAAGATGGGAATGCCACAATTTTGATTTATCAAGCTCATTAGACGAACCAACATTTAAAATCACATTGCCATTATGACTAATACATTCAACAGTTTCATATATGCCTTTGCAAGGAGAAGCTTTAAACATAAAACAACCATTTGAATAAACCAAAATATCTCCATTCTCATTATCAAATGAAAATTTATAACCATCCTTAAACAAAGCATGAAATGAAATCATGTTTCTTCTGATTTCTGACGAATAACAGCAATTATTTAAATCTATCCTAACTCTAGACTTCAGCATGAGCTTGTACTTTCCAATCCTTGTCACATGCGTGATTTTCCTATTTCCCATGACTAAGTTGAGCTCTCCATGCTTCAACCTCCTACTTTCCTTTAGACCCTACAAAACAGTGCAAATATGAGTACCACATCCTGTATCCAGGACCCACGAATCCGAAGTTATAGTATTGTGGAGTTCGATCATAAACATACCTAAGTGACTACCCTTTTTGACTTTTTTGTCTTTGAGGTCCTTCAGATATTTTGGGCAGCTACGCTTTCAATGTCCCTTTGTGTTGTAGTAGAAGCACACTGCTTCCTTTGGATCACTTGTAGGTGCAATCTTAAATTCAGCCTTTCTCTTAGACCCACGATCGGACTTTCCATTTGCGGCCTTTCCTTTCTAGTTGGAATGAGAAATCTTTCTTTTCTTTGCATTGTGACCAACAGTCAACATAGGAGCTGCTGAAGTAGAGGGTACATCAATTTTCTTGATCCCTTGCTCAGCGGTTTGCAACAAGCTATGGAGTTTCATTATTGAGGTCTTTTTCCTGTTCATTTGATACGAGAGCACAAACTGATTGTAATCAGCTGGCAGACCGGATAGGATTATGTTGATAAAAAGCTCAGCATCGAACACCATGTTCAGAGATTCTAATATGTCAAAGTACCCTTTCATCTCTAAAACTAAAGCACAAATAGAGGCTCTAGGTTTCGGTTTGCAAGCTATAAGGGATTTAACAACATCAAGGCATTCCTTGCTTGCCTTTGCCTAAACCATTTCTTTAAGCTGTTGGTCTATTTCACAAGCCCAAGTATTCTCAAAAGTCTTTTGCAGTTCAAGGCTCATGGAAGATGTCATGATGCATGACACTTTGTTTGCATCATCATAGTGCTTTTGGTGAGCTTCAATCTCTTCTTGGGTTGAATCATCATCAATTATGGGAATTTGCTTATCGAAAACATACTCTTTGTTCTCGTACCTTAAGGTGAACCTAGGGTTTTGCATCTAATCCATATAATTATGACCAGTGAGTCTTTCCCTCCCAAGAACTAAGAGTAATGAGAAGTTTGAGTTATGTACGAGATTGGGAGCGGGCGAATCACTAGAACCCCTATCGGGTTTCTATCGGGCCCAATAGGCCCAACGATGAGCTTATTAGCTTATCGAATAAGCTACATAAGCAACGGACCTCCTAAGTGCTTATTAGACCCAAATGAGCTTAACGGACCCCAATGGACCCAACAAGACCTTTTAAAAACCTTATCGGGCCTTAACGGGCCCAAGACCGGCCCAACAGAATTTCTTATTAGCTTATTGGCTTATTTGGAATAAGCTAAAAAGAAAACAGTTTGTTCGGCTTAATACAAGTTGGAAAAAGTATTAGGAAAAGTCTAAAAACTTTTCTTTAAACCTCTTTATCGGAGTTTAGTTATTGGGGCCCGTAAAGCCCAATAAGCCCGAAATAAGCTCCAATAAGCTCCCCGAGCTTATTTTGAGCTTATCAGACTCTACTGACCTTATTGGACCCTTTTCGACTTAATAAAACCGTTTCGGACCTTTAGAACCCTTATTGGACCTTAATGGGCCCGATAAGGCCCATTAAGCCATAATAAGCTCGTTAGAGCTTATAATAAGCTATTAACGGCTTTACGGATTATTTGGACAAAATTTAATAATGCCACTTGTTGACAATTTTTTCGGAATGTTTAAAATGCGAGTTTTCACAACAGTCGATCGGGAATAAAAGAATGTAAATTTCGATAACATAATGGGTTAGTTTTTGTCACTTTCGAATTTCAATAACCCCAGGGACTATTCTTGCAATATTCTGAAACCGAAGGATTTAAGTGTAACTATAAAAACCTAAACTATCTTTTTGTAAACTTGAGGGACTAATTGTGTCATTTCCAAAACTAAAAGGTTTTAATATGAAAAGTATATATTTATAATACCTAGGGGACTAAAGTGCATTAACTAGGTACTTTAGGGTATGTTAGGATACAAAGTGAAAAGATGAAACCACTTAACAAGTTGGTTCGAAATTCAGATGTTCGGGACACTCGAACGGCTTTAAGAAACAAGGTTAATAAATAATGTATATTTATTAATAAGGATTTCACCGATTCTCGAAGAGAAACATCGAAAATTATCTAAATGCATTGATATTGCGTGTACCACACAAGTGATAACGGTATATATTACTTAAATGGGTTTAGTTTATACAAAGAGTCGTTAGTTTAAATGTGTAAACTAAGACTTGACCGTACTTTACTTAGGTTACTTAACGATTTGTGATCCATGCTTACTTGTGTATTTGTTATCATTCAGAGAACTACCGGCTAAGGTGAGTTCATAGCCCCATGCTTTATAATTATTTAAATGATTTACATCCTTGGGGTGAGAACATGCTTTGTTTTACTATCTGGAAGCAGAGTGTACATTGTTATGCATTGATTACGTGTAGCCTAAGTTACCATAACCCCTTTATGTCCTGATCATGAACTGTTAATTGCATAGTAGATGTGCTTGGGAAATTACATTGTGCGGGCTCGCGATATGTTATGGATAGATCTATTAGGGATGACGATCCTCGACATACAACTATATTTTTAAGCGGTGTGACTATGCTATCACTGGATACGAAGTCATACCAGTGTCGAATCTGTGGGGGATGTTGCAGGGTTAGCACATCATTCACGGACACCTGTTGGCAAATTTATATTTGCATTCCTACTAATGTCTAGCTTCTTGTGTCTATTGAGCTTAGAGAACGTAAATTACTTTTTATGATGTTTGCATTTGTTGCTTAATCATGCACATGGGAAATCTTGCGGTCCTACAATTAATTTACATAAACCTATGAATTCACCAACTTTATGTTGACATTTTAAGCATTTTTTTTAGGTCAATAAGGCACGAGGTGCGATGATTAAATTAGGAGTCAATAATTGAAGAGGTCAACACTTAAGGATTAGTGGTTTATTACATTTGGGGACCAATGTTATTAAACCGGATTCTCAAACTTTATCTTTTGTGTTGATCATTTGAAGCATGAGCTTATGTAACAACAAGGTATTTTGTTTAATCCAATGTATCTTTTTCAAACGAACGTTAGTAGTCTTCTAGATTCTTGTGCTATATGGACCAATAATGTAACTCCTCGGATATTCAACATTCGGCTGCATACTCAGATTTGAGGGTGTTACACCCTTTTGAATACTTCAAAGGTATCCGACTTATGTTTAATCAGATAAACATATCCATATCTACTGAAATCATCAGTAAACGTAACGTAGTAGCGTTTTCCATCTTTTGTGGCAGATCAGAATGGTCCACACACATCTGTGTGTACTAAGTCCAATAATCCTTCACCTCTTTCACACGTTCCTGTGAATGGTGATTTAGTCATCTTGCCCAATAAGCAAGACTCGCATACATCATCCGATTTGAAGTCGAATGATTCCAACACTCCATCCTTTTGGAGTTGGGCGATGCGTTTCTTGTTTACGTGCCCAAGACGGGAATGCCACAATTTTGATTTATCAAGCTCATTAGACGAACCAACATTTAAAATCACATTGCCATTATTACTAATACATTCAACAGTTTCATATATGCCTTTGCAAGGAGAAGCTTTAAACATAAAACAACCATTTGAATAAACCAAAATATCTCCATTCTCATTATCAAATGAAAATTTATAACCATCCTTAAACAAAGCATGAAATGAAATAATGTTTCTTGTCATTTCTGACGAATAACAACAATTATTTAAATCTATCCTAACTCTAGACTTCAGCATGAGCTCGTACTTTCCAATCCTTGTCACATGGGTCATTTTCCTCTTTCCCATGACTAAGTTAAGCTCTCCATGCTTCAACCTCCTACTTTCTTTTAGACCCTGCAAAACAGTGCAAATGTGAGTACCACACCTGTATTAGGACACACGAATCCGAAGTTGTAGTTTGTTGTGGATGTTCGATCATAAACATACCTGAGTGACCACCCTTTTCGACCTTTCCGTCTTTAAGGTTCTTCAGCTATTTTGGACAGCTACGCTTCCAATGCCCCTTTGTGTTTTAGTAGAAGCACATTGCTTCCTTTGGATCACTTGTAGGTGCAATATCAGATTCAGCCTTTCTCTTAGACCCAAGATCGGACTTTCCTTATGCGGCCTTTACCTTTGAATTAGAATGAGAAGTCTTTCTTTTCTTTGCATTGTGACCAACAGTCAACACAGGAGCTACTGAAGTAGAGGGCACATTAATTTTCTTGATCCCTTGCTCAGCGGTTTGCAACAAGCTGTGGAGTTCTATTATTGAGGTCTCTTTCTTTCATTTGATACGAGAGCACATTTGATTAGTATTCAGCCTGGGAAAAACGGGAAAGATTATGTTGATAGAAAGCTCAGCATCGAACACTATGTTCAGAGATTTCAACCTGTCAAAGTACCCTTTCATCTCTAAGACGAAAGCACAAATATAGGCTCCGGGTTTTGATTTACAAGCCATGAGGGATTTAACAACATCAAGGCATTCCTTGCTTGTCTTTGCCTGAAACATTTCTTTAAGCTGTTGGTTCATTTCATAAGCCCAAGTATTCTCAAAAGTCTTTTGCAGTTCAAGGCTCATGGAAGATGTCATGATGCATGACACTTTGTTTGCATCATCATAGTGCTTTTGGTGAGCTTCAATCTCTTCTTGGGTTGAATCATCATCAATTATGGGAATTTGCTTATCGAAAACATACTCTTTGTTCTCGTACCTTAAGGTGAACCTAGGGTTTTGCATCTAATCCATATAATTATGACCAGTGAGTCTTTCCCTCCCAAGAACTAAGAGTAATGAGAAGTTTGAGTTATGTACGAGATTGGGAGCGGGAGGATTGATACCATTTTTAGTAGACATCTATAAGATAAAACAGTTTTAGTTAGAATATACCTTAATTAATTACCCAATTTTAAATTAAGGCTAGGATTCATATTTTAGATTTGTTTATGAAGAGGGTTACTGTAATCACATCACGAATTTGTTTTAGATAGACAACGTCTTTGTAAATTTCATTCTCTATGAAATTCCTAGTTCTTTTGAGATTCATTGATTTTGTTTAACGGCATGTTAATCTCGGATATGCTCATCTACTATTCATGACTGGGATGCCGAGGATCATGAATAAGATGGTGAATTTAACCATGCAAAAACCCACGTCATTCATGGCTCAAGTCTGCTCGAGAATCGCGAGTCCCACACCACCTCTCACTTATGTTCTCTTATTAATGTGTTGGTAAACCACACGCGCTCCATTAACAGCCCATATGAGAGATGTGCGGTTTTTATGGGTTAGTATACTATTCACATTTGCTATATCTAAAACGGGAATTTTATTTTAGTACTTTTAATCTTGACATGATCCTATCAAAAGTTCTCGGTAGCTCCATTGAACGCACAAAGAAGCAGAGAAGCGGGTCAACGCGAAGCATATTTAAAACTCGACTTCTTTAGGAAAGCAAAACGAACCGCCTTATACCTCTCTTATAGTTTGTTCTCTATGGGTGAGCCGATTTATCAATTGACTAACGATGTATTTAGATTTAATGATACATATACAATATAGCAATTATAATATGTATAAGGTTTCTATTAAACATTTTAAAGTTTTGGGTTCTATTTTAAACATTTTAAAATTTTAGGGGTATATTTTAAACAATTCAAAATATATGGTTCTAAAATGTAAATTCATATTAACATTCAATGATCACAAGACAATAACTTAATATTCAATTATTTATACTTATCACATGTTAACAATCTACTAGTAGATAATTAAGTGCTAATAGAATTAGGCTAAGGCCCTGATACCGATGAGTTTTCTATTCCCTAACTAGATCAATATAAAGCGAAAACAACAATTAATCTAAGGCAAGAAAGAAACTAAACCCTAAAGGATCTTAACCTAATAAATAAAAACAACTTTAATAAAAAAATACTAACCTTTGAGAAAATCGGATTTCTCACACACATACCACCTTGGTCAAACTTGGAGGTAAGTACTCAAACAAGAGTACCTCTAATAGCTCACACCCATGAACCAAAGAGAAAAGGGATTCGGACTCTTAAGGTCTCGTTACACGAGTTGACTCTTACATGAAGTAGGAATGAGAAAGAGAGAATGAGCAAATAAAAGCATTGGCATGCCCCTCTACTTATATAGAGATGAAGAGACTTAGAATAGCTCTTTGGAGGGATGTGGGATCCCCCCAAAAAATGTTCCATAGGTCCCTTATGGGTCTTCCCTGCCCGTTCAACTTAATACACCTTGTATTAGTTCATATTCAACCCATGCTTCTTTATAATTAGCTTCTAATTAATTTACTAACTATTAATAAATTAATAAACCAATTAATTATACATATAATATTAATTCTAATTAATATTCTCTCCTTTATTATTTCTCTTAACGGTTCACTAAGGGAAACCCAAAAAGGACTTTACTTTTGACGACAATCTTACCAATTAGTTATGAACTTGGACATTAAATCCAACACTAACTCACTTTCGTAGGAATCACGGTTGCATTTAGCGTATGCAACAAGCCTTTTAAACCACTTGGTAACCCAAGTGGACGAGTGAAGTCTCGTGAGAGTTTCCAGAGAAGATACCCACAAAGTTCATTTATCAAATATACACGGTTTTGTAAAAGTTTCAAACATTTAAAGATTTGCAGGAAGAAGTTACGGCGTAACCATGGATTGGGTTATGCCATAATTATGTGGATGACCATTTTGAAAATTTTAGATTAAGTGCAGTTCCGGCGTAATCATGGAGAGGATTACGTCGTATCTTTAATGATTACGGCGTAACTTAAATGGTTACACCATAATTGATACAATCAACATCAATTTTACCACATAATTACAAGGCACAGTGACTTAGAATTCCACCCCCTTGCTGTTAGAACCCGCAAAACTAAGAAACATACAAAACCAACTAAATGCAGAAAGGAAACAAAACATAAATTTAAAGATAGGCATAGGGTGCCTCTCATGAAGTGCTTGTTTTTGTTCGAGTCTCTATCTTGACTCCACCTTTATTTACTAGGTAATAGGGTGCTCATCCCCTCACTTGGGATCAAGTGTGGGTGGAAGTAGCAATAAACACCATTCGGGTGTAAATTTGCTACGGGGTAAGGAAATGGTGATTTAAGACCATACTTGAGAGGAGATGTCATTTCCCTTTTTACCTTATACGATTTGGTTAATGACTTATATGATACAAATATTTCATATAAGGGACTCATTGGTTGAGTATGAATGAAAGGCTCGGGTTTAGTGATAACTGAATGCACTTGTATTTTTGTAAAATGTGACTAGGGATCTTTAGCGAGAAGTCTTTCAAGCTCCTCTATATCCTTATTAGGATTAAAATCAGCCTCCTCGTCAACCATGGTTACATTCAAGATCTCATCTCCGAATTCTTCCAAAAGTTCATCCAAAATTTCATCCAAAATTGATTTAGTAGCCGGTGCTACATAATCATCATTAGGTGGTGCGGTGTGAATGGGTTGCGGGATCAAAGGTTGCATTACTTCATCCATTTCATCAGGGACGTTAGGCGTGAGAAATTTTCTAATCCGTTCAACGTCCTCGATCGTAATATCCCAAATATCATAAATATTCCCATCATCATCATCTTCCACCTGAGCCTCCTCTTTCTCTAAGTTAACATCCTGTTCACAAACACTAGAAAAATTATTAGTAGCGGGAAAAATAGGAAATTTAAGAAGATTACCGCTTTTATGCTTCGTATCCATGGATGTGTCATCATCACACCCATTCTGAATTTTCTCTTGCCCTATCCGCATCAGGTTTTCAGCTCCTATTCGGAACAAGTCATCCAAGGTCTCATCGAGGCCAGAATCTTTCTTATCCACAGGAGTGTTAGGTGTGTGTGGTGGTTGAGCGAAAAACTAAGGTGTGAAACCATAGGAGTGATTATTTAGTGGATTTTTCTCTAGACCTTGTTTAGCAACATATAGATTATATTCTTCTATAGTCATACTTTTAATGTCTACATCATCGCTCACATTGGTAGACACTAAATAATTCTTAGGATAAGGTTGAACATGTAGGGAACAAGGGTATGGAGGAGATAAGTTATGAGAATACGGATAGATAAAAGTATTACTCTTATTCTGGTGAAAAGAGTCAAAATCCGCCTTATCATAATTTGTTAAACTTCTTTTGGATCGAACATTATCCCAT
The DNA here is from genome assembly GCA_026074375.1 of Tanacetum coccineum. Taxonomy (NCBI): domain Eukaryota; kingdom Viridiplantae; phylum Streptophyta; class Magnoliopsida; order Asterales; family Asteraceae; genus Tanacetum; species Tanacetum coccineum. Next base: position 824 of record BQNB010203985.1, on the reverse strand, counting down.
AATTGCCTTTCCTTCGCAGCTTCATACTCAATGTACTCATTAATCGTTATGTTCTCAATATCAGGCTCCATTTCCATGTTTCTTAAAAATTAAACAAGAGATAACAGTAGATTATGCTCTTACAAGGAAATAAATATACTAAAATAAAATATATACAAAAACTCAAACTTAAAACCTAATTAGTTCACCGGCAGCGGCGCCAAAAACTCAATGCGTATTTTCTTTTAAATATTATCTATCAAGTTTTAAATCTATAAAACTCGTTCACCGATGTCTACACGTACTAATGGACAGAGAACCCGGTCATGTATAGTGCAGGTTTGGTAAATCCGAGGTCGTTTCAAGAGCTAATAGGCGGTTTAAAATATGAGTTTAAAGGTTGTCACGGTTTAAAATTTGCTTAGAAGATTGAATTATAAGAGAATAATTAAGAGGAATTAAACTGGTTTTATTCAATCAATGGAATTAGTATAGTGAAAAACTGTTAGCTTTAAAATATGTTGACTTATACAGAATTACATTAGTTTATTATAGCCGTATCGAATAAGGTCTAGATACGTTAAGCTAGTATTATAGGCGACACAATAGGGCTATAAATACTGTAACAACCCGAGAATTTCCGTTTAGTAACTTAGCCGTTTCAGTGTAGAAAATTTGAATTTTTAAATGTTTCGTTTAGCTTTATCGTTTAGCCGAGAAGTTGTTTCGTTATTATCAGAGAATCGTCACCGGGAGCGAACCGGGACACCAAACGTTGTAGTATTTTGGCAATAGCCACGTTTTTACGTTTTTAATTGATATTTAAAATTTTGTAATTTTCCGTG
>BQNB010203984.1:0-10724 GCA_026074375.1 Tanacetum coccineum | reverse complement strand
ATTGGTATTTGAATTTGACATTCTGATGAAGTTGTGGTAAATGGATGTCGGATCTTAAGTGTTATGAAGTGATTGATTGCGGTTTTAAAGAATTAACGTTCACGGGATTTTACAAATCTTTGATTAAAACCGAGAAAAGAATCATATCTTTTGCGGGATTTTACAAAATCAAGAAGAAACCGTGAATTAAATGATTATTTGATGTGAATGAATGTATTTTAAGTCCTTGTTAGATGTGCCGTGAGCTAGAACAAAAACAAGTCTAACACAAATTCTAAAAAAAAACTAAAAAATGTCAATAAATCATAGTAAACGAGTGTTTTGGGCTTCGAAAAATCCTTAACCAACTTAAGGTGGTTATAGCGTAATCCGTCATGTTTTTCTCTTCGATTTGAGAGGTCACGGGCCTGAAACGGACTTACGGATCAAAAGTTATGGCTGTTTTACTGAAACCCTTTTCTTCACACAAGATTTCTAGACAAAACGCAATGCAATCTTAAACCAAAACGCAATGATTTTTGAATCAAAACGCAATGAACTTTATCAAAACGCAGTGGTTGAGATTTGGTCAAAACGCAATGAAATTTAAGCAAAACGCAACGGTCAAAACGCAATGGTCAAAACGCAATGGTCAAAACGCAATGGTCAAAACGCAATGGTCAAAACGCAATGGTCAAAATAATATTCAAAAATATCCAAAACGCAACCATAAAAAAATTTCGAAATAGGGTTTTGATTATTTTAATATTTTAAAATTTCTTCTAACCAAAACGCAATGATTGCGTTTTGAACCTGTTTAATAAAAAAATCAAAACGCAACAAGAAGAAAATCAAAACGCAACAAGAAGAAAGTCAAAACGCAACAAGAAGAAATCAAAACGCAACAAGAAAAAGTCAAAACGCAACAAGAACTTTTCCAGTTTGACAAAACGCAACCTAGAAAAATACGACTTTTTCCACCAAAAATCGCCTTATAATCACCCTTTTTGACCTTTTAACTTGATTTCTCTTGCACAATTAGCTACCTTATGCCTAGATCTTGCTTAATAACATAAACATTCACACATCTAAGCACAAAAATTCGGGTTTGATTTTTTTCTTTTCTATCAGGACTTCTTTTTTGGAACCCTGACGGAATTTGATCTTGTTGAACCACACGAATCAACCACGAATCCACACGTAGCTCTGATGCCAATTGTAGGATCCCGTTAACACTTCACTTCATACAATCGATCACGAAATCGAACTAGAAATGAGAAAGAGAGATGAGTTGTTCTAGAGAGAGAAACTAGAGAGAGAAATGAGAGAAAAGAGAAAAGATATTTCTTAGATATTTTGAACAACTAACTTTTCCAAGTGGAAAAGTTCCTTATATACCCCGACACTTAAAAGTGACGCAAGCGAATATTTTAACTAGGGACCCGGGGGCTCGGGTTTTGCTTGGTATTTTAAACCAAAACATATACAAATATTAGATTAATCTATCAAGCCCGATTCCCGATATTATACATATTACTTCTTAACTATCAAAGACCGAAGCTCCATCGTAGAGTGACCAAACTTCCTTGTTCGACTCAATAAATTGAGGCTAACACTATGGTTGTTGGGTGGTCATAGAGAATGGTAACTCATGGGTATCTGTACCACAAACAGCACAAGATAATGGTACTTCAGTTACAAAGATGTCAGTACTTGTAACTGCTGAAGAAAAGACCATCAAGAAGAATGATGTGAAGGCTAGAAGCTTGCTACTCATGGCTCTTCCCAATGAACATCAACTTACTTTCAGTCAGTACAATGATGCTAAAACAATGTTTGCTGCTATTGAAACACGATTTGGAGGTAATGAAGCCACTAAGAAAACACAAAAGACACTTTTGAAGCAACAATATGAAAATTTTAGTGCATCAAGAACAGAGTCTCTTGACTCTATCTTTAACAGACTTCAGAAGATTGTTAGTAGGCTTGCAATTTTGGGTGTGGTCATCGCTCAAGAAGACTTAAATTCAAAATTTCTGAGAAGCTTGCCTTCTGAGTGGAATACTCATGTTGTAGTCTGGATGAATAAAGCTGAATTGAAAAATGTGCTTCGCTGATTTGTACAAACAACTTCAAAAATTGTTTGAAGCAAAAGTGTAAAGAAATCTGTTGGTGTAAGTAGTGGTGCTCAAAACTTGGCCTTTATGATTGCTCCAAGCACTAGCAGTACTAATGATGTTAATACAACCAAACCTGCATATGAAGTTAGTACTGTTAGCCCTAATGTTAACATTGCTAGTCCTCAAGTTAGTACTGCTAGCTTTAGTGATAATACTGTGTATGCTTTCATGGTTGAGAATCCCAATGGTTCTAATCTCCTATAGCAGGACTTAAAGCAATTCATGAAGATGACTCTGGAAGCAAATAGATTTAAAGTGGACGCTCTCTGCGACTAAGTATGAGGGCATGAGGGTACTTTCAGGGACAGGCAAAGGAAGAATATTTTCATAATGCTAATGATACTGCGTGAGGTAATGGTATATGATAATAAGGTAGAGTGTTTCAACTGTTACAAGATGGGACACTTTTCCAGGGAGTGTAGAGCACCAAGGAACAAAGAGGGTCAGTTCAGAAATCAAGACAACACTTGGAAGCATGGAAACAATAAAGATACATCTTCAAAGGCAATGTTGGCTATAGATGGTGTAGGTTTTGACTGGAGTGATATAGTAGAAGAACAGAGTTCAGACAAACAGGTTCTATGCCGTTTTAGATCTGAGGTATACAATGATAAAACTTGCTCTAAAACTTGTTTGAAAAACTATGAAACTCTTAAGAAACAGTGTGATGATTTAATTGTTAAGCTTAATCAAACTGAATTTACAACAGCTACTTATAAAAGAGGTTTAACAACTGTAGAAGAACAACTTATCACATATAGAAAGAATGATGTTCTTTTTAGTAAAGAAGTTGTAGTTCTTAAAAGGAAAGTAGCTTGTAAAGACTATGAAATAAATGTGCTTAAAAGCGAGTTTGAAAAAGTTAAACAAGAAAAAGAGGGCATTGAATTTAAAATTGAGAAATTTAATAATGCCTCAAAGAGCCTAAACAAGTTGTTAGAGAGTTAGATAACTGACAAAAGTAAAAAGGGTTTGGGGTATAATGTTGTTCCTCCACCCCATCCTTTAATCTATAATCGACCTAAAAAGCTTGATTTGTCTTATTCTGGTCTTGATGAATTCAAAGAGACTGAATTCAAAAGTTATGGTTCCAAGGATAGTAAGAAAGATTCTAACATTGTTTGTGATAAAAAAATCAGATGATTCTAAGGAAAATTCTGATGACTCTTTGATAAAAGAACAAGTTCCAGAAGACACAAGTAGCTTTGTTGAGTCTTCACTTAATGTTGATAAAGAAACTATTTTTCTTGATAAAAAGATAGAGTTTGTCAAACCTAAAAGTTCTATGAAAAAACTGTTAAAAAGTAGTTAGGTATGCTGGATGTTATGATCACAAAGTCCTAGGGGGAATCAAAGAAACTGGAATAGGACAGATGTACCTTATCAAACTAGGAAGGGATTTTTTTGATGTATAAGAAAGCTAGTTTTATTTATGGGAGTTTTAATCATGTGCAGATTAACTATAATCACCATCAAAGAAAAAAAATAGTATCTAGAAATAATTACAATAGGGTGGATTATGACTATTATGCCAAAACCACACACCCTAGTGTACACAGGAATATGACTCCAAAATCTATTTTGTTGAAAACTGGCCTCAACCACTTAATACTGTTAGGCCTATTAATACTGCTCACCCTAAACCAGCAGTTCATAGTGCTAAATCAATGTCATATTTTTCTAAACAAGCATAATAAACTGCTCAGAGGCCCTTTTATAAGCAAACAACATTAACTAGCAGATATGTTAATACTGCTATGAGACACTATTATACTGAAAGGCCCAGAGCAAATAATATTGCTAGGTCATATACAGAATCAGTTAATGCTGTTAGGGCAAAAAGGGTAAATGTTGTTAAGACCTCAGCATATTAGGTTTGGAGACCTACCAAACCTAATGGTGCATCACTTGCTTTTAAAAGACACAACTACATTGATGCACGAGGCAGATCCATGTCAATAATGGTTTGGGTCCCCAAAGGAAACTAATTTTCTTGTTTTTTTAATGTGTAGGGCAAGCCACTAATGGATGATAAAGGATTTGTTGACAGTGGATTCTTAAGGCACATGACTGGGAACATAGCTTATCTCTCAGATTTCAAGAAATTTGATGGAGGTTTGTTACTTTTTTTAGGGGGAGGAGACTTGGTGGTTGACATTTCTGGTATAGAAACAACTTAAAACTGATGTCTTGATTTTGATGATGATTACTTTGTCAAAGAGTTAAATTTAATCTCTTTTGTGTTCACAGATGTGTGACAAAAGGAACTATGTCCTTTTTACTGACACTGAATGTCTTGTCTTATCTCCTAATTTTAAGTTGCCTGATGAAACTCAGATATTCTAAAATTAATAGAAAAGACAATATGTACAAATTTTGATTATGAAGAACTATTAGTTCTGAAGAGAGTTTATCTTGTTATTGTTGGCAAAGGCTACATTAGATGAAATCCATTGCTTCTTGGCATAGGAGCTTAGGTACATATTAATTTTAGAACATAAATAAGCTTGTTAAGGATAATTTGTAAGAGGTTTGCCTACAAAAACATTTTGGAAAATGCCCAAACTGTGTTGTTTTCTTAAAGGGAAGCAACAACGAGTTCTTGTAAGTCAAGGTTCTGAATCTAATTACTAAGCCTTTGTTTATGGTTTATATGGATTTGTTTGGTCCAACCTTTGTGAGTAGTTTAATGCATAAAAAGTATTGCTTAGTAGTCACTGATGATTATAGCAGGTTTACTTAGGTTTTCTTTTTAACAACTAAGGATGAAACCAGTGAGATCCTTAAGAACTTTATCAAAGAAATAGAATAACTAAGAGGATAAGGAAAGTGAAGATATATTCAGGTGGTGATAATGGAACATGTTATAGATAAAGCTTATGGATGATTTTTGCAGAGTGAAAGGGTTAGGAGAGAATTTATAGCTATTAGCTAGGACTCATCCAGAGAATGTGTAGCTGAAAGGAGGAATAGGACACTAATTGAGGCTGCTAGAACCATGTTAGCTGACTCTAAGTTACCTACCACATTTTAGGCTGAAGAAGTTTGTACTACTTGCTATGTACAGAATAGGGTCTTAGTAGTCAAGCCTCATAACAAGACACCTTGTGAACTTTTTAGAGGTTTTAAACTATCCTTAAACTTTATGAGACCATTTAGATGTCATGTTACAATTCTTAATACTTTAAACAGTTAGGATAGTGATGGAAAAAGTGATTGAATGTTTTTAATTGGATATTCTTTTGAGTAGTAAGATTTTGGGTATACAATTACAAGAAACAAGGAGGGTAGAAGAAAACTTACATGTTAGGTTCTTAGAGAATAAGCCTATGATAGAAGGGAATGGTCCAAAGTGGCTGTTGATTTATTGATTCTTAACCCCATCTATTGAATTATGTTCTTGAGCTGCAGAGGTACAATCACTAATGAATCTGCAGGTACACAAGGAGAACTTAATGCAGGTACATCTACACAGACAAGAAGAAACATCATGATTGCATTTGTGATGCCAATTTGGAAAGATACTTCATACTTTGATTCACCTTCCAAGGATGTTGGTAATGGTGAACCAAAATCTGCTGCTGATGATCAAAAGCTGGTTGAAGATGGTCCAGATAATGAGAATGATGAAAATGATAAGTCTGAAGATGATAGCAGTCCTAAGGAAGTTAATGCTATTGGACAACATGTTAATACTGCCAGTCCTGAAGTTAATACTGGTCATCTTAAACTTAATACTGTTGATCCATCAGTAAGTACTGCTAGCTCAAATGATCAAGATAGCCCTAAAGATATGTTCAAAATGGGAGCTAGTCATACACTTGAAGCCATTCATCTTGAGTTATTCAGTGATGTATGATGAACAGAAGGTTGATTTGGTGGGAACATCTTAATTTATACAGTTTCCAACCACTACCTAATAAAAGAAATTCATTAAAGATCACTAATCTAAAAATGTGATGGTGATGTGAGTCATCTGTTCAGACAGAAGAATGACAAAACCTATTCTGACAAGGGGTTCTCAGTGCTGTATCATGACAGAAAAACACATGATACCCTGTGAAATACTTGTTTATATGCTTGTTTCTTATCACAGATTGAACCACAAGCATTGTAAAAGCTCTATCTGATTCATCTTGGGTGGAAGCAATGCAGGAAGAACATCTGCAATTCAAGCTCCAACAGGTTTGGATATCTCTGTGGATTTGTCTATTGGGAAGAGGACCCTATTTAGAACAAAATGGAGTCTTCAGAAACAAGATAGATGAAAAAGAGGATTGTGATTAGGAATAAAGCAAGTTTTGTTGCACAGGGGTCATAGTCAAGAAGACGGTTATAGGGACTATGAAGAAGTTTGTCTGCTCCTGTAGCAAGATTGAGGAAAATAGATTGTTTTTAGCTTATGCTTCTTTTATGGGTTTTCTGGTATTATTCAAATGGTTGTGACGAGTGCATTCTTTATATGGAACTATTGAGGAAGAGGTTTATGTTACTCAACCACCAGGATTTAAAGATCCTGACAATCCAGACAAAGTTTACAAGGTGGTCAATGCATTTTATGGTTTGCTTCAAGCACCTAAAGAGCATGGTATGTAAACCTTGGGTAAATATTCTGTTGGAAATAGGTTTAAAAGAGAGGAAAATAGATCAAACATTGTTTATAAGAAGCAAAAAAAGGAGATATTTTGTTGTAATGTCTATGTTGATGACATTATCTTGGCTCTACAAAAAGGAAACTGTTGTACTGGATTGAGAAGTTTATAAGGATAAGTTTCAGATGAGTTTATGGGTGAGAACTTACTTTCTTTTAGGATTACAAGTATAGTAGAAGGTAAGATGGAATATTTATCAGACCAGGATAAATATGTAGCTGTTTTAAAAAAAAAAAAAAAAAAAGTAAAAAAAAAAAACAACTGGATTTTGAGAAATTCAATACCATGATGTGAGTCTGCTTCTACTCTAGTTGATTTGGAAAAGCCTTTAGTCAAAGATGGAGATGCTAATAATGTTGATGTACATCTCTATAGATCTATGATTGGGTCTTTGATGTATCTCACAACATCTAGACCAGATATCATGTTCGTAGTCTGTGCATGTGCAAGATTTCAAGTTACTCCAAAGGCATCCCATCTCTTAGTTGTAAAGAGAATTTTTAGATATTTCAAAGGCAAACCAACTTTAGGCCTTTGGTATCCTAGAGATTATCCATTTGAGCTAGTTGCTTATTCTGATAGTAACTATGCTGGAGCAACTTAAGATAGGAAGTCTACAACTGGAGGATGTCGGTTTTTGGGAAACAGGTTGGTATCTTGTCAATGCAAGAAGTAAACAGTGGTTGCCACCTCTACAACTGAAGCTGAATATGTGGCTGCTGCAAGTTTCTGTGGACAAGTTCTCTGGATTCAAAACCAATTGTTAGATTATGGGTATAATTTCATGAATACTATGATTCACATTGATAATAACAGTACTATTTTCATTATTGAAAATCCAGTTGAACATTGCAAAACAAAACATATTGAGATTAGGCATCATTTTATAAGAGATTGCAATGCTAAAAAGTTAATTCAAATGGTTAAAATTGATACTGAAAATAATGTTGCAGATCTTCTTACAAAAGTTTTTGATGCTGGGAAGTTTCTGTACTTGTTCTCAAGTATTTTAGATTGCTTATTCCTTAATGTTTAAATCTTCTCTTTATTCTTTTGTAACAGTTTTGTAAAGGATTAGTATGTTAGTTGGTATACTTTAGTTCTGTATGTGATAGCTAGTACTGTCAGTTAACTTAATATGTCTTTCATGTCGACGTTTGTTGACGTCCGGTTTTTAGGTGTAGGTGGTTAGTCGTTCGTTTTGCTTAGTTTCGCTGGGAGGGGGGGGGGAGCTGTTTTTGTTTTCTAGCCGCTATTGTGTTCGATGAGTTTAATTTCGTGGGGTTCGTATCCGTCTTTGGTTCTTCCGCGGAGATTTTAGTGTGTGAATACTGGTTGTTTGTTAAGACTAGCTGTTTACTGTGGTTAAAGGAGGTTTTATTATTTCCATCCCGTTCAGGATTCTATAGCTTCGGAGTTGTGTTTAGTGGTGCATATAGTGTTCAGGTCTACGTTAGTAGTTTTAAATATTAGTACAGATGTGTTTGTTAGACTAATGGTTAATATGATTTGGAGATAGTATTAGAGATAAATTTGGAAATAAAACTGGTAGTTGTAATTAGTATTGCTAAGGGCTGCCACTGCTAAATTTGGAGATAGTTAATACTGCTAGGCAGGTTTTAGTACTGCTAAGTATAATTAGTATTGCTAGTTATACATAAGATTGCTAGTTCAAACTGTTAGTCATAATTAATACTTTTAAACAAGAAAATACTTTGGATTGTGTATTCTTGGTTTTGGACTAACATTTTCAGGCTAAGCATATTGAGTACATGGTATTGAATGCTTCACCTCTGAAGTATTGCTTGAGGGGAGGCTAATTATGTCAATATGCAGTCAAGAATTGATGAAAGGACATGTAACATCAAACAAAAGTATGTGAAGAGTCAAATACCAAAAAGAGGTCGGGACACTAAGATACCTCAGTCGGGTGGTCCCCCTGAAAAGGTTGGTGATGAGGTTGTCCATAAGGAGTTGGGTGACAGAATGGAAAGGGCTGCCACTACTGCTTCTAGCTTAGAAGCAGAGCAGGACAGTGGTAACATCAATAGGACCCAATCCATGGCAACACTTAATGAGCCAAGTCCTTAGAGAACTGGTTCAGGTAGTGGTCCCAGGTGCCAAGATACCATATTGGGGGGTGTAGATGCTCAAACTAGGTTTGAGACTACATCTAAATAATCCAATGACCCACCTCTCTCAAGAGTTCACATACTTAGAAGTGGATAGGACAGCATGAAACTAATGGAATTGATGGAACATTGTATAAATTGGTGAGAAAAAGAAATGAGAGATATAGTGAGATGAAAAACAGAAAGAGAGCTTATGAGAATTTAAATTTATGATGGAAATGCTTGTTGGAACAGAATTAGAGTTGATATTGCCAGGCATAAACTTAATACTGCGAATATTAAGTTAGTACTGCCAGGCATATCTTAATACTGTTGGGTAAAGTTAATACGGTTGGACTTAAAGTTAGTACTGTTAGGCTAAACTTAGTACTGTTGGTTGACCGTTAGTACTGTTTGAGGCATAACAAAATTTCATTAATTAAACATAGTCGTTGAGATATTTCCGCCAACTACTTTTCTTATAGGTTTCCTTGATTTGGATAAATCTTGAACTTTCTTTATATATCAAGATTTCTTCAAGATAAATACTCAATTTTATTCAGTCGGTCCAATCAAAAACCTTAAGTACTCTCTATTATCTCAATTACCTTTACCAAACATACATACTCTCATCCACGATCATAACCCAGAACCCTAATCCCACTTTTCTCAATCAAATGGCGAATTTGGACTTCTTTGACAAACACAATATGGTCGCCTTCTTGAAGAAACTAGAGGGAAGTGAAGGGTTTCATCAGATAGTGAATTTTCTCAATTCTACTCATATTATGTATGCTCTCATTGAAAATCCAACCATCTATGTTTCACTCATCCATCAATTTTGGCAAACTGCTTCTGCAAGCACATTTGAGAATAGAGAGATGGAAATAACAGCTACAATTGATGGGAGAGTTAAGACTGTTACTGAAGCATCTATAAGGAGGCATCTCAAGTTAGAAGATTCTGATGGTATTTGTACTTTACCTAATACTGAAATTTTTGAGCAACTTGCTCTTATGGGGTATGTGTCCAATACTGACAGATTAACTTTTCAAAAGGGACACTTTTCTCCTTAATGGAGGTTTTTGATCCATACTATACTTCATTGTTTGAGTGCTAAGAAAACTGCTTGGGATCAATTTAGTAGCAACATAACCACTGCTATCATTTGCTTGGCTACAAACAGAACTTTTAATTTTTCAAAAATGATTTTTGATGGCATGTTGAAAAACTTGGATAATCAGTCTAAATTTTTAATGTATCCAAGATTTATACAAATCTTTTTGAACAAACACAAAAGACAGCTTCTACCTTACAAACGAACTTATATTGCTCCTACTCTTACTTAAAAAAAATTTGGCAATATGAGAAGGATTTCTAAGGGTTATAATGGGGTGGACATTCCATTGTTTCCAACAATGCTTGTTCATGGCCCAAATTTTCAGGGTGAAGGATCAACAGTCCTAGTTAATATAGCTCATCCTAAATCTATAGTTTTTAGTGCTAAACCAATATCACATTTTTCAAAATTAGCACAATCAACTACAAGAAGGCCTTATCAATCAAAAACAGTACTAACCAACAAAAAGTTTACCCAAACAAATAATACTACCATGGCAAAAGCAATTAATACTGCTAGGCCAAAAGCAGTTAATACTGCTAGGCCACATTCAGTAGTTGTTAATGCTATTAGGGTTAATCAGGTAAATGCTGTAAAGGCCTTAGCATGTTGGGTTTGGAGACCTACCAAACTTGATAGTGCATTAATCACCTTGAAGAAACACAACTACATTGATGCACGA
>BQNB010203983.1:0-10725 GCA_026074375.1 Tanacetum coccineum | reverse complement strand
GTAAAGTTATAAATTATGTATTTATAACTTATTTGAATAATGGTTGAGGTTTAGAACGGATAAAAATCAATAAACGGGTCTCGGGTTAGACAATAGCTCGGTTTAGGGTTTCTAACTTGGATTTCTTGTAATTTCATGAGATGAGAATGAATATGGATTGAAAATGAAGTATATGACTTGCTTGTAACTTGTACTTGATAGATTGTACAAGATTCTTTAGGAAAACAGAGGTGAAATGGCTATTTTGGATATCATGCATTAATGACTTGTATATTATGCTTTATAAGACTTGTACCTTATTCTGGAGGGAGTTTATATTTCAAATGAGATGTTATATTACTTATACATATGCTTTAGTAGCTTGTGCATTTACTTTAGATATTAACTTCTCATGAAATTAGGGTTTTAGAGGTATACGATAACGGTTTAAAGCCTGACTTGATATAATGTTGCAAAAGGGTACATTATATGAGTAATGTACTTTGTAATAATGATATTAAGATATTTACTTGATATGTTATGATGTTTGCTTGACATATATGAAGATAGGATTGCCATAGGTAGGTTGCGTGGGCTTGTTAACTTTAGTTATGCAAGATACATTGCATATCGAGATATTGGTAATGCAAGTAATGTAATAAAGCAAAAAATTTCCCTAAAAAAGGTAGTTCATACATAATAGATAGATAGTATATTGCATCTAACTTATTAGATGGATATTTACATTGATGAAAATTGCGGGTTGTTATATGTAGGTCTAGCAGTAGAACTCTCCCCGACCTCTTGCGACGTGGCTGCTCGGACTCGGGAATATCATCCTTACGGTCAACAGGTGGTGGTATGTATAGAGATGGTGGTAGTGGTGGTAGAGGAGGTGATGGTAATGCGATAGTAACCGCATTAATCGGGGCCTGAGTGGAGGCTATCCTGAGTGTCTAGATTTGGATTGGATACCCAGATGATGGTAGTAATGGTGATGGCATGGGTAGTGGTGATGAATGTGCAGATAGGGACGTGCACCTAGCAAGGCGCTCCCTTGCAGAAGGTGGTGATAGTGAGGTAAGTGGTGATGGTGGTGGAGTCGGCATGGCTAGAAGTCTCTCAATCTCTGCCTCTGGTGGAAGAGATATGGAAGCCTGAAGCCAGACAGTAATCCTAGCTCCAGTGGTAGTAATGTTAGTAGAGGGTGGTGGTATAACAGGCTTTGTTCCCTCAGGTAGGGAAACAAGCTCAACATTAGGTACAACAATAACAGAGTTGGCCAAAGCTAAGTGCTCCTCCTCGTCCTCCTCGTCCTCATCCTCATCATCGGCATCATCCCCAGATGAATCACCGTCATCATCATCTCCATCATCTCCCCCCATCCATGGGATAGTCAATCGTACCATCCTCTGTCTCATCATCCTCATACTCTTCTAGATTCTCCTTGGGATTCGACTCGGTAACATACCCTGGTAACTCAACAGTAGGTGAATCAACAGGAGGTAATGGCTGCTCCTTAATTGGAAACTCATGCTCATCCTCTAATGGTATATACTCAGGGTATATAGGTTCTGGCACGTAGTCAGGATCATGTGGCTGTATGAACATAGGCTCACGCTCATCCTCGTCCTGTGGTACTGGCGGTGTCTGTGGCTCCTAGGGGCCTGGTATGTAATTCGGTGATGGTAGGGCTACTGGTTGCATAGTGAGTCCATCGTATCCGTATACGATGACTCGTGGAATGCCTCCATCAATTATCTCCTCATCATCGGCTCCCCAGAAGACTCTGCTTGGCTCAGAATCGGTATAGACGGAAGTGTAGGTGACAGCAGATGATGCAGAAGACATGACTTCTACAAAAAGAAAAAATAACTTATATAAGTATTACTTATAAGACTCTTATAGTAATATACGTAGTATAATTTATATACGTGTATATCAATCATGTAAGCACTTAGTAACTACTAATGCTAAAACAGTGTATGTCATGTAAGCACATATATTAGATGCAAACAAGTAATGTATGTATGTCCCGTGCAAACCCCGTTTGTGAATAAAGTGTTTGAAAATGGTTATAGTCCAGACAAAAACTTTTGACCTGGTTCTCTATAACCTTGGCTCTAGATACCAATCTGTAACACCCCCAAATCTGGGTAGCAGCGGAATGTTGAATATCCGAGGGCGTTACTTCATAGATCAATAGCACAAGATATGAGAACGACCACTAAACGTGTCGTTTTAAAAAGATACATTGGATTAACAAAATACTTGTTCATTACATAAGCTCATGGCTTCAAATTGTTCGACAATATAAGTAAAGATTTCGGTTTATAACAAATGTTCCCAAAATGTAATACGCCCAAATCTTTAGTACTGACTCTTTCCAAAGAGTGACCCCCAATGTATCTGAGCACCTCGTGCCTTATTGACCTGAGAAAACATGCTTAAAATATCAACATAAAGTTGGTGAATTCATAGGTTTATGTAAATCAATAGTAGGACCGCAAGATTTCCAAGTGTATGATTAAGCAACAGATGCAAACATCATAAAAAGTAATTACGTTTTCCTAAGCTCATGACACTGAAGCTCGACATGTATGAATGCAATAAATTGCCAATAAATGCCCGTGAATGATGTTCTAACCCGCAACATCCCAAATCCGACATGGTATACGTTTGTTGTCCGGCAACCCGGCACAGTGAGCGCTACTCACCCAAACGGGGATGTCAATCCCAAATAGATCTATTTATAACATTCGCGCTCACAATCTAGTAATTGACAGTTCATGATAAAGGGCTCAGTGGGTTATCGCTACTTAGGCAAACACGTAATCATAGTATAAAATGTACACTTGCGTCCAATTTGTAAAACAAAGCATGTTCTCACCCCAAAGATGTAAATCATTTAAATAATTGTAAAACATGGGGATCTTTGTATTTTCCTTTTTTAAAAGCTTTACTTAATATGTTTTAAGCCTTATAAAATCATATAAGTCATTTGTTTTAACTCAAATACTAAGAATTTAAGTAAAGTCACAAAAAAATTCCACACTCAAATATACCACAGCTTATGGATGATAAGCCAGTTTTGGATGGGCTTATGGACACTACTAGCTTGTCTTTGACAAGCTAGAGCTTGTAGATTAGCTTGTAAAAGCTTAAGTAGCCCTGTTTAAGCAAGGGTGTTGTAAGTCTCTCTTTCTCGTCTTTTTCTTATTTACTGTAGATCTGCTTATTAGTACTTATTTATTGTTTATGTTTATGCTTTGTTATGATGTTTAGTGCTTATCCTGCTTAGACTTCAGTTTAAAAATGATTTGTGCAAAATTTCTTAGTTAGTACTGGTAGTGTGTTTAGTTAATACTGTTAGATTGATTTAGCTTATTTAAGTGCTTATTATTGTTTGAAATCTGCTTATAAGTGTCTTATTTTGTTATTGGATAATCTGTTTTTAACAATTTAGGATCAAATCAGCTTGAAACACAAATAAAAAAATGACTTTTGAAAACTTTAAGGGGTGTTTGGAACAAGCAGTACTAACCCATAGTTAGTACTGCTAGTTCTCTTTTGGGATTTTAAAGCTAGCAGTACTAACTCAAAGCTAGCAGTACTAACTCCAAGTTAGTACTGGTAGTTAATACTGTTGGTTCATTTTTGCTTATTAGCTTATTATTTCTGCTTATTTAAGATTTGCTTAGCTTTTTAGAGTAGATTAAGCCCATTTTCGTTTACTGTCTTTAGTAGAGCTTATTTAAGTTTATTTGCCTTTTCAAAGTAATTTTAAGAGTTTATCAGTTTTTTAGTTTTGAGCTTATTTGCCATTCTAGTTTATTCTAGTTGCTTATTCTTATGCCTGAGTGCTTATTAGGGATAGTTAAATATCTGTTTTAGCTTATTTGCTTATTTCTTATTTCATTGTGTTTTATTAAAGCCAGCAGTACTAAATCTAAGCTAGCAGTACTAACTCAAAGCTAGCAGTACTAACTCTAAGTTAGTACTGCTGAGTTTCTCTTGCTTAATTGCTTGTTGAATTTGCTTATTTAGGGTTAGTTAAGCTTATTAGATTTGTCTAGGCCTGTTCTAGCTTATTTACCTTGCTTATCTTTGTTTGCATTTGCTTATTAGGTTTAGTGCCCAACTTGTCTGTTCCATTTTCCATTAGCTTATTTGAGCTCAAACTGCTTAGCAGTTTAGCATTTTTATCACTTTAGGGTTAATTTTTGATAATATAGTTTTTTTTTCTAGCTCGCATTTTTTTTACATTCCCGTCTCATTTTAGGTTTAAATCTTTAATAGCTTTCGTTGTTAGGTTTTCCTTAATTGCTTGTGCATTTTAATCAATCAAATCATTATTCCATTCAAGCATCAATTATCAATTCGTAATTCGATTTTCCATTCAAGCCTCGTTGGGACATACGACCCGGGAATCATACTTCCGGTTACATATATATTTTATTTAGTGAATTTTGACTTCTTGCCTTGGTCAAAGGCAATTGGTTGAGTGTTTGCTTATATATTATATATATAATATTGATCGAATCAATTTTTGGCGCCACTGCCGGGGAGGCTATGAAACGAATTATCGTCGCGTTTGACAAATTGTGTCTGAATTTGTGAATATCTCTTTTATTTTTATAAAAATAAAAAAATATTTTTCATTTCTTTTTTAGTATATATTTATAAAACAAGAAAAACCAAAAATATAAAAACATTGTCTTAATCAAGAAATAAAATTCACAAGTTGGTAAAATACCAAAATATAATATTCTCAATTGAGGTATTATCATAATAAATTCCGGTGAACTTGTTGGTTCCCAAATCGAACAAAAGATTTAAAAACTTGCCATTTTTGTCTCTTACGACGTACGGCTTATCTCGATTTGATTAACAGACTAAAAAGTGGGTATAAGGAGGGTTGTTCCTAGGAACTACGACCCGAAAGGAGAAATAAGCTTCGCGCTATTCCTACTCCTCCGCTCACCTGTGCGTTTATCTTTTTGAGAGCTACCGTGAAGTAAGTAGATTATTTGGTTTAAGTTGTCTTATCTCATTATCCGGTAAAATACATTGTGAATAAATCATTGAAAAAAAAAAAAAACCAAAAAAAAAAATTTAGTGTAAATTTTCTTTTTATATTTCTATTTTGTGCATGCGCACTCGTTCTCAAGCCCGTAAACGTCGACAACCACAAGTCCGACAAACTTCTGTTGAATCATCCAATCTTGAGAAACCTGATAATCCTCCCATAGTTACGATGGCTGATAATCGTACTATGGCGCAATTGCTCGAAGCACCCACCGAGGGTTACGAGGATGCGATATTAAGGACAATCTTTAATTAACCCTTGTTGTACATAATTTAGGAAGATCTCATGTTGCTAGGTTTGTGTGTGACAAGTGGCTAAAGAGGGGGCAAATACAAAATACAATCTTGTATAAGATTTAGCAAGTACTTAGCTTTAATTAGTCTTAGGTTATACAAGATTTAGTTAGGATTTGTGTGTAATACACAATGGTCCTTGTGTCGTGTGTTATGGAGAGGAAACAAGAGCAAAGTGTGCTATTGTTTAATATTTCTCACTTAAAAACTAAACTAAAATATATAACCTTAAACTAACTATGGTAAGCTATGGATTAAGGGTACATGTTGTAAGTGTATGTAAGTGTTAAACCACGATCTAGCACATCTAGGATCAGTAATATTGATATGCACAGCGGAAATTATAAGAACACAATATTACTAAACAAGGTTTTCTATTAATCACTTACCCCAAGATCAAATGACTTGGGGAAGGCTAACCTATGGAAAACTATAAGACGCTCATTGGGAAGAGACCTAATACTATTCAGGATGAATCTAAACCAATACTCCCCTACCTCTCTTTTAAACTAGATAGGCTAGGTTTACAATAAAACCTAGCTTACACAAACTAACTACAATATTACTCTTAAGTCCTTTGTTGTTTCTGTCATTCTTCAACTGTCGCATTATAAGGTTTTGTAATCATCAAATCATAATTCCCCAACAATCTCCCTATTTGGATATTACAAAATAATCTTCATGAAAGAAACCAATCTTCTCCTTGACTTAAGATCTCCTTGGACATGCCACCATAATAATAAGCTACAACCATGAATCTTCTTCCCCTTTTTGTAATCATCCAATAGGGGTCTTGTGTAAATAAGCAACTTGTGAACACTTCCCCTCAAGTGGTGCATGTAGATGGTTAAACATGTTAACAATAAGCTTCCCCTGTGAAAGTCAACTACAACATCATATAAAAATAACCAATCTTCATCAAAAATAATCACTCCAAACGAGCCATCTGTTTGAATCAATAGCATAAATCATTTTCTTCCTTAGTGCGAAATGAGACATGCCGTATTACAATCCATGTAATAAAATGTCTTTGTATAATTCTTTTAGACAATATTAGCATGGCGATCACATACTATGGCCGATAGTCTCAGTGAGCTCGTCGCAGTCAACGAACCAGTATCCTAGATCTAATGTCAAGGGCTGTATCAGTATCATACTCCTAATAAAACAAAAAAAAAAAAAGAAAAAAAAAAACCAAATATTTGTAAAGGAGCGTGTAACTTTTCCATTCAAGAATTATATCATGCACTAAACCATCAAAATGATCCATACACATCATCATTATTCGAGATCCAAACGTGTCCATAAGTGTGTGTCGTCCGATATCGTATAACACTAGGAGAATTAACTTGCTTTATCGGACAAGGCTAGCAGAATTAACTAGCAAAACCAACAGACTTAACCAAATCTGCCAATTAGTGACTCTTTTTGCTGTCCCAAATCTGTCACTATCTGCTGTTAGTGACACAATTTTCTGTCACTGATCTGTCGCGAATCCGTCACTATCTTGAGGTCTCCTTCCTCCCATGACTGTTAGTGACACTTTGTCTGTCGCTGTTCTGTCGCTGTTGTGTTGCTAACTCCACCAGAATTAATATTGTAGCCACCAGACTTAACTTTGATACAACCAGTATTAATCCAAAGTGACCAGTATTAACCACGAAACCAGAATTAATATTTGAACAGTAGCAGTACTAAATCAAATACAAAAAAAATACCCCTGCCAGTATTAAGTTTGGAACACGTAGCACTATTAAATGTCTTCTTTGGCAGCGTTGGCAGTAGAAATAAATAACAATCATCCCACACGATAGTCATATGAACAAAGAAAACCCAATAGTTACTAACTGTTGCATACCATAGATACACGAACAGTTGTAACAAACTTTTCTTTTGAACATAAACATAGCGTACGAACAACAGTCATATACAAAGAGCATGTGCACAAACAGTATTAGAGTATACACGTTTTTATTACCTGCTTCACATATCCACGTCTACCTTTAGCCGGCTGCACAACTTCACTCGGATCAACCGCAGCCGATACAACACTTTCCCCAAACAACTGCTTAGGCAACTTCACCGCGCCATCCAACATCCTAGACGCCACATCCGTCGTCTTAACCAACGGCAACTTCCCTTGCACCTAAAAACCCCCACGTTTTACAAAACAACATATCTTGTCATTCATTACTGATTCCATCCATTATACAACATAACTAATACATCCAACGTGGAGGCTGATATAAACCCATAATACCAGATCCAGATAAAGCAAGAACATAGATGAATCAAACAACACATAGACATATTGAATGATTAAATAAACCTTATTTGATTAAAACATGAGTTGGAGGAAGTACAATAGGGTTTTAGGCCCTAAATTCACCCCTAACAGCTGCTAAATGAACTAGCGTTCGTACCCTCTTTTTATTCTAAAGTTACACACTTAAAACCCTAAATTCGGGTTTGTATATTTAGGAAAATCGCTGTGACGGCGTCGCGTTTTAATCGTGACGCTGTCATGAAAGAGAATATTCTAGATAATGAGTTGGGTCGTGTGCTCTGAAGCTGTCATGGAATATTGTGACGCCGTCTTGGTCTTCGTTGTGACGGCGTCACATTGTATCTGTGACGCCGTCTCCAGCCGCTGAGAACATTTTCTTTAGAGATGTTGGTGTAGGTCCGTAGTCTTGTCCGTTTCTTCTCCAAATGAGCCCAAGTCATGTGTATTTCTTCCAAATGCCTTCCAAATGCAAAATACCTAAAAAGGAATGATTAAGTACCTATTTTGGGCATAAACACACGATTTAGGAGGTTAAACGGCCACAAAAAAGTGTATAAAATGACACCTCATCAAATACCCTTACATTTGGGATTTGCTTGTCCTCAAGCAAATGGGCTTTTCTATCTAGACAATAACAATATGAGGGGTCATTTTACCTGCTCTTTAAAAGTATTTTACAACACAACCTTCTAGACCTCGTAATTAACAGTACGGAAAGTATATACTAGCACCTCACATAAGTGTTTGGGATTCTCTCTTTCACTCGGGTGTATAATAAATTATAACATAAGGGGGAAACAGAAAATCAACACTCATTACCTGTCATAGCATATAAATTACCATAGGCTTGGTAAAGGATCAAACCTCCACCACTAGGCGCAAGCATTATTCATTACTATCTAAGAGGTCTTTTAAAGGGTTGTGGGGTGTAGGTGTAAGATAACATATAATGGAAACGAAAATGGATGGGATACATTTAGGTGGCTTTGGGTGAATTTAGAGTGGAAGGGTTAGCTAATTATTTACACGAATACACTTTGGTTTGGTTGCTAAGCCAAGACTCGGATGAAGATATACAAACTCTACACAACTCTACATCAATCTCTTTCTTTTTCTTTTCTATTTTTTTAATAACATAATACATCATAACTTGGGGTTTATAACACGTACCCCTACACTTGAGCTTTTACATGCTCGATATTTACAATCTAACTAATGACCCGATTTGAGGTGGATCAAAATAACATGGAGATCATCTAACAAATATATGGGGGTATTGACTTAACTTTTCTTCCCTATTCTTCCGCGAAATAAATACTACCATGAATCCCAATCGTCCCAAAACTAACATGGAGATCAGTTGTCAAATTTATGGGGGTATTAGGGACATGAGCAAATAGACCCGAATCCCGGTTACTGAACCGCGAACGTACCGGTTCCGTACCGAAAACCGGTACGAATCCGGTTAAACGGTATGGACCTGGTACCATGATTAGAGTAAAAAAAATATCGGGGGACAATTGTTCGGTACGGGACAAGTACCAAATCGGGAAATTACCAAAAAATACGAGAAAAACCATCGATTTCCTGGTACCGGTACCGGTACCCGAATCCCGTTCGGTACGGTACCGGTACCACTAATTTATGCTCGGGAAAAAATCGGTACCACTAATTCGGTACGAGACCGGTACGGGACCGGTACCGTGCTCATCCCAAGGGGGTATTGACTTAACTTTTCTTCCCTATTCTTCCGTGAAATAAATACTACCATAAATCTCAATCGTCCCAAAACTGTATTTACAAGGATAAGGACTTAGCAACCGTGTACTCAAAATAATTAACTTGGGTTAAAACACAATAATGTACTAAAGGTGAGTACATACAAGGTAGGTTAAGGCGATTTGGGTGTAATGATTTGTTTAAGGGTGACAATGCTCTTCATTGATAATCTAGAATCCACCAGAAAATTACGAGAACCATGAAAAAGGATAGGCTCAGAGGGTTGTACTAGGAGTATCTTGCACTAAAGGTGAGTGCGTGGCAAAGGTGTGGGATAGTTACATGATCGGTGTGACCATCATAACAATTACGAGATTAAAACATGGGTTAATCCTAATGTCTCTTATCAAGCAAATCCTAATACTTATTATGCGGTCTTAGGATGTATCACAATAACAAGTTCTAGAATTTAATACACTACCAGTACACTCATATGAATTTTACTAACACCAGACATTCCAAAAAAGGTGACAAGGCAATGAATACATGGCCGTAACAAAGGAATAGACATGCACGCCTGCGGATCAACCTTAACTCGAACCGGGTAAAGATAAAATCATCTTGGGTTACCAATGATGGGTACTCGAATTCCTAAAGATCTAAAGACGAACCTCACATTTTTGGGGTGGAATTCTGAGGGTTATTGTGCTAGTCATATAAATTCCTATCCATGAGATGCTATTAATACTTGGTTTTCGTCGGTATGTATCATAAAAAATTTAAATATGATTAAAAATTACCTCTTATGCTATGTTTTGATATATTACCCATCATTTTAAGGACAAAGCAAATGGAAAATGAAAGAATAGTTTCTAAGGCTTATTCCCCCTACACTTAAGTTGAACATTATCCCCAATGTTCTACAAAAGTACCAGTTAAAACGAATAAAGGGAAAAGAAAACAAGGAAAAGAAACTAGTACTCCCCTGGTTTGCTCAATAATAAAGAAGAAACATGCGATAACTGGTTAAATCGTCCTCCGAGAATCATCCAATGAAACTTCCTAAGAACTTCCAAGCTTCTTCTCATCAAATATAACCTGTAATCAAAGACAAAGACAACTACACCAAGCATAAAATGTGCGATAGATAAATATACAATATGAATTTAGGTTTCGAATTGATAAAGCAGTAAAGATAGGATGAGAGAATTGTTAAACTCATTAGGTTTTGCAGGTTTTTAACAGAAGAATACATATATTAAATGTTATGAAAGTTTTATATTAAAAAATAATTAAAAACTTTAAGTTTTCTGGACCTGGGTGTTTGACGCCGTCAGGGTTTTCGTGACCCCGTCACA
>BQNB010203982.1:0-10725 GCA_026074375.1 Tanacetum coccineum | reverse complement strand
TGTTCTCAAAGACCGGGCCGTCGTCAAGTGCTGCGTCTTAAGCCTTGAGGACAAGGCTCAGCTAACCGGGGGAGACTATAACACCTCGTGTTTTAGGTCATTGTATGACATTATTTAATCCACTAATTATTTTTAGGGTTTTACGCGTTTGCTTTTAAATCATAATCGTTAAGCTAAATCGCGTAAACTGAAAATGATCATACAATGTAAACGGGCATTAAACAATTAAAAGTTTATATCTAACAAGTGTTATATGATTATTTAGAGGATAATTATTAACTTTGTTCATCATATTTTTATTGGTTACGTAAAATGCTTACGTTTCACGATAAAATGCGTTTAGGCATTCCCGGAAGTTCCAAAACCTAACTACGCCTAAACGAATACCCACGATTATACCCAATACCCAAAATAATAAATATAACATCATATATATGTATATTATGCCGAAATTTTGAGGATAGAACTAAGACTTATCAACTTGCATAATATCTAGATATTTAAGAAATATCTAGGAAACAAACTCTTACACCATAATCAACTTGACTTCTTAACCTTGTGCTAGGGTTAGAAAGTAACCATGGTTAAGTTAATGAGATATTTTTACTATAAATACACATGCATGCATAAGTAAACTTTACCTAAACTCTTTACTTACAAAAATTATTTTCTTCCTCTCTTTTATAAGTCCAAAACCCACGGCCAAAATAAGCCCTCTAAACAAATCCATACTTTGATTTTCTAAGATTATACAAGCATATACACATCATACTTAAGGTATTCTAAGAAGGTTTCAAGGGTTGGTTAAGCTTTGAAAGGGTTTTAACAAGTTATTGCAAGATTAGGGTTTCAAACCTAATCTAGGGTTTATAAGCTTGTAAGCTTTGGTTTTGAATCTAAACACGGGTTTAGAACTTATTTCTCATCTCTTACATCATCTCTAAGGTTTTCTTAATTCCTTTATACTTTTATTTCTTATGATTTTATGTGTTATATGTTAAATATATCATCACAAGTGTGACAAAGCAACAACACTAGGAGAAGCAATCTAGGGAGTAATACATGATTAAATGAACACAACCTTTTTATTATATTGTTATCACCAGTAGCATAACATATTTAGTTTATTAGCTAAAACCAACCAAACCTCTCCAATATATAATTTTACCTGCTTTCAGAAAATACAAAAATACAAAAATAATTTTCTCTCAACCCTTAGAATTATGTTAGACCGTGATCAAGCCTTCCCAACATATTCCCCTAGAGAACGATAATAACCTCTGAGTCTTGCCTATACTACAACTACAACGGTTAGGTACTCTGCCCGGAGTTGTAAAACCTCTTGTAGAAGTCCCTTACGACAACCGCACCAGTGAACCGGTTTGACATAAACCGGCCCAAAATCAGTTAGTTCCAGTTTAGGATTTTCTCTCCCAAAACCGGTTTGAAACCGATCTGGTTTTGCCCCAATCCGGTTCGGTGACTTATTGACTCGATCCGATCCGGTTTTGAAACCGAACCGGTTTGGCAAAGAAAACCGGTTTGTGCACCACTAGTTGCAGCATTACCACAAATTTGAACGTTGGGCTGGGCCTAGTGGGCCGGTTGTCGGGTCTAGCGTAGGTCTGGTAGTGGCAGGTCGGAGGTTGGGTCAAACTAGAGCGGGTCATAGGGCCGGGTAGGATCTGGAGCGGGTTATAATATTAAAATGCGAGATTTTTGGGCTTTTCCTTACAACTTTCTTTATGCTTCGATCTTGGGCTTCATTTAAAATCTTCAAATTAATCTTCGAACTTTATCTTCAAAAATAGTCATCTTTGCTCCTCATATGCTCCGATATATTCTTGAACGGCATCTAAATAATATAATAACAAATAGACGTAATATTTGCAATAAAAACGTAACTTTGTTATTTACTTAAGCATAATTGTGGGTTTTCTTATAATAAAACATGTATAAACGTGATTTTATCACTACCCAACACTTAACCTTTGTTTGTCCTCGAGCAAAATCATCAAAAACATTAAGCTAAATAAAAACTTGAATCATAATTGATCTCACTTCTCATCAAACAAGAACTATTATGAAATCAAATAAGAGTTATTAAAAAACTCAACGTTTGACGACGTACCTAAAAAATTAATCCATTATTAAATTTATTTTACTACTATATAGATTTTCAAAACAATCTTTTTCTTTCTTTTTTTTTCAAAATTCAATAAATTTGGTGCAATTATTCAAAAATTGCCTCAATTTTATGGTTGCTTGAAAACCAATAAAAACGTATAAATATGATCGAAACCCACCCAACAATTAGAATGGAACAACGTCCCTGATGTTCTAAATAATGGGACGTACCTAACACTTAGAACGTAAAAGAAAATATTTAATCAAAAGCGTGAAGACGAGTGTCAAATGTTATTCAGATAATGATCAAAGAACAGAAAAACTCTTCTAGTGTAGGCTCACAGATCAATAGTAATATGTGAGCCTTAATTAAGATATAAGTTTGATGATCCACAAAAGATATGATTTGAATTGACGGAATTTGTTAGATATAGTATTCACTTTAGTCAACAGGTCAGGGGGCTTAGTGTAAAGTTAGCTCTAATTATAACCATATTAGGGTTGTTGGGTTTCTTTACGGCCCAAGCCCATCCTCCCTCTCATCTCTATAAAAGGAGGTGAGAGGGGAGAGGTTTTTACACTGTATTCTTCCAACATGTTTGTTCTCCCCCTCATCTCTATAAAAAGAGGCGAGGGGGAGGGTTTTGTACTTCATTCTTTTTCTTACTCAATAAACATATAATATTGAGGGTTATATTCTTGTGTCATCTTTTTTTATCTGTCATGCATAATTGCTGGGGTGTGTTTCGTCTTCAAGATCGCATTTATTCCGCATAGTAACAGGTAGTAGGGTGATCGAATCTAAAGTGGTATCAGAGCTCGCGTGCGCGCGGGTTCTCTGGTTAACTAGGTTCGATCAAGAAGAGGTTTTTGTTGTTTGGTTTTTCTGGAAGGAACAGGAGGGTTCTATTCTGTTTGGGCTACCAGGTTCTCGACAACAAAAGTTCTGGTATCTGTGAGAGGTTTTTGACGTCAAGGAACAGCGTGGTATCTGACAAGGTAAGGTTTTTGTGTTCTTCGATGTAACGGGGGTCCGTGACAGGTGTAGAAGATTAAGGGAGTTTGCCACAAGGTACTTTGTTTATTCGGTGTTGTGCGTTTATATCACTAGGTTATCAGAATAACAAAGGGTCGGGGAATACGTCCAAAGACTTGTCGAATGGTTGCAAGGTTTCTTAGGTTACAAGATATTGTTTTGCAAAAATAACCGTTACCGACATAAGGGTTACTTCAAAAAGCGTTAGGTTACTTTCTTGATTCAAGGGTTGTCGATTTGTTGGACGGTTTTAAGCCCCTGGTTTCGATCGAATTTGAGTAAGAAAGCGTTTTGTTTTTGAAGGGCTTTCATGCTTTGATTCGACTTCTAAGAAGGTTTATTCTTTCGGGTTATATCGGTAATGTAAGGGTTTTTACAAAAAAAAATAAACGGTGTTAGCTTTGCTAGATCCGTGCTTTGTGTAGGTAAATTACCAAGGTTTTAAATTGTGTTAGCAAAGGGTTAAATGAATGGCTAGTATGAATACTAGGTTAAACATCGAAAAGCTCGATGGGAATATTGTATAAAAGCATGGAGGTTCAAAACAAGTTGGGTTCAAATAACTTGGTCCTGGTGTTGAAACAGGAGTTTATGGAGTACATGATGAAAAACGTGTTTGGTTTGAGGGTGGAAACTGCAGGGGAGCTAAGCGGGGATGTGAAGGTGACGGTTTTTTCAAGTTAGTAACGATGATACTGCAGTGGCTCAAAGACGGTTGGAGGACAAGCAACCTGAAGAAAAGACAAACACGGACTGCTTGGTCAAGGAGTAGGAAAAGGAATATCAGACTGGGTGGGAAGTCAAGACGCCCCGTTAATGTTTTGTTTCTTGTAATAGAGGTCTACACAACAATGACGAAGAGTGGGGTCGCCAAACATTTGGGTGTTGCAGGGTTATAGCAGCAGAATGGGTTGGTTAAGGAGACGAACGTGACACTCTTGGCTAAGGTATGTTGTTTTCTGATTCAGTCTGGTCTGTCCAATGTTCTTTGGGCAGAGGATACAACCATGTCTATATATCTAGTGAACAAGGTCACCATCATCAGCGACTGGATTTAAGACGCCTATAGATATGTTAGGGTTTTTTGTTGGCTTGCTAGTATTAAGCAAGAGATGCTTGAACCGGTTAAGGTCAAGTGCATATTCCTAGGATACCGTAAAAGGTATAGTGGGTAATAAGCTTTGGAGGTTAGATGACGTTACTTCAAAGGTAGTACTTTACAGGAATATGGGTTTCAATGAAAATGGGGAATACAAGAAAACTTTCATTGGTTCTGGTGTAGGTACGGGTTCAATGCAGGTGTTGCAAGGAGATGAGTTTGAGGTGGAACTACAGGAGGATCATACATTTGAGGTGGAACCTCATATGAATGTCGATCATGTAGTTGGTTCACAAGAAGTACAAACTCAAGATTTGATGGACTATCAGTTAGCACGTGATAGGGAGCAACACTTAGCATGTGAACTATTCGGGTATAGAGAAGACAGTAATGAGGCTGCTTTTGTAGTTGCTGCAGTGGAGAAGATTTATGCACATGAGTCATTAACTTTCAATGATACAGTTGCTTGTGAGGTAATTTCTAAGTGGAAGGCTGGAGGTTTGAAAGATGATATGGATGCCGGTCAGATGTGTATAGTGCTCAGCAACGGTTGCAGGAATGCTGTGGACGCTACGTGAAGGCTATTACTAGGATTCTACACAGGTTGTTCATATATCTATTTCTCTATATAGATGGTATGGTTTTTTCTTGTGGATGCAAGGCTGAGATCTGGATTACCAAGGGTTTGCTGGTTAAAGCAAAGGAAAATATACTTGGTTTGAAGATCATCAGGGATTAGAGTGGTAATACTCTAAGGGTGTTACGGTCAAGGATTCACAATGAAAAGTTAGTACAAACTTTGTTGAAGGGGCACTTCATACTATCGTTGGATGGTAGGTCTTTAGGGGCCTGTGTCTGGGATGTAGAACAGAATGGTAAAGTGGTCATGATATATGCCGAAGTTGAGCCAGGAGTATCCGGTATTGGTCTGCACGTGTATTGAATAGCATCTGCAGATGTGGGTATGTTGGATAAGTTTGATCGTGGATTACAGACAGACGTACAGGTTTTTTTATGGATTTTGACTACGCCATGGGTAGATCAATCACAAGGTACGGGTTTATGATACAAGGATGTGCATGAAGCTGAGAAGCTATGATGCTGTACATGATGGTTTTATGAACAACTGAAGCGCGGCGTTTTGACAACTTACTAGGGCTTGGAAGAAGGAACATATGGCTAAAGGGACCTTTGGCCAGAGTAGGATTGAGCTAAAGTTTAGTAGCAGGGATTTGCTACTGGTGCCTTGGTAAAAGGGGGTTCCCGGTCCGAGGTTCCAGCACAGGTCGGAAGTGTGCGTATCGGGTGCCCCACCCGGGTATTGACTAATAGTGATACTAAGGTGGAATAGATGATATAGTATTCACTTTAGTTCAATTGGTTAAGGGGTGGATTTAGTGTTAAAATTGGCTCTAATTATAGCCATAATTAAAAGTTATTGTGTTTCTCTACGGCCCAAGCCCATCCTCCCCTCTCTTATAAAAGGAGTGAGGGGGGGAGGACATGGGGGGGGAGGGGGGGGGGTTGGGGGGTGAAGGGTTTCACACATTAATTCTTCCAACCTGTTTGTTCTCTCCCTCATCTCTATAAAAGGAGGTGAAGGGGAGGGTTTTGTACTTCATTCTTTTTCTTACTCAATAAACATATAATATTGAGGGTTATATTCTTGTGCATCCTTTTCTTTTCTGTTCATCACGTAATATGATGGGTGTGTTCGTCTTCAAGATCGAATTTATTCCGCACTAGTAACCAGGTTGTAGGGTGATCGA
Organism: Tanacetum coccineum; assembly: GCA_026074375.1. Taxonomy (NCBI): domain Eukaryota; kingdom Viridiplantae; phylum Streptophyta; class Magnoliopsida; order Asterales; family Asteraceae; genus Tanacetum; species Tanacetum coccineum. Next base: position 4,694 of record BQNB010203982.1, on the reverse strand, counting down.
ATCCTACAAGACCTATAAAGTTGATATGTGCTCAAAATGTTCAGGTTCAGGTCTGATAAGAGTTCAGTATCTGTTTTTCAAAGGGTATTAACTCAGTAAGGTTCTATGTATCAGTGATCTATAAAGTTGATATGTGCTCAAAATGTTCAGGTTCAATTAGTTTTTGTGCTTCGGCTGGTATGTGTTCAGCTTCAAGTATTGGTTCAGTTAGATATAAAGCTTCACTAAGATACATTGGTTTTGTTCAGTTAGTTTTTCTAGTTCATTGAGCACGGTCTCAATGAGAAATATAGACTCAGTTAGTAAGAATGGTTCAGTGTGCAGGAATTGTTGAGCACCTGCCAAATATGTGAAGCTTTGAACGCCTACACTCCAACTTAGCTATCTCTGGGATTACCGACTTTTGAATCTTGCATAATTGGCGCTAACATTTTCTCTAACCTAACATAGCTTGTTTGTCCCATCTTATGTCTATCCGTGTTCTTGAGTGCATTTGCCTTCGCTTTAGCACTTTTTTCCTTAACATAAGAGTAGAGAAAACACTTTTAAACACTTGCAACTATAATACAATTTTATATGAAGTATAAAAACATAGCGCATAGAGTCACACAAACCATAAATGCCGGCGAGTTTCTAATAGAAACAAACTCAGGCCAATCCTCCATATTTAAATCCTTGTAAACGAGAAGTGGGTCTTTTCCTTCTTGGGCAATATGTGTAAGATTCGTTTTAAACTTCCTATGATATTCATTCATCTTTCTAGGTAGCACTTTCTTATGTTCAGTGGCTGAATCATCAATCATCACTGATGTTCCAAAGTTCCTGATGTTTTTAGAAGCAAAACTACTAAGTAACACATTACATATATTAAATAGATAAAAACATGCGTATCAAGTTTAAATATGACTAACACCTTGGCCCTAAGCCACAATTGATCCAGCTCTTGGGTGGTAACTTGCTTCCAACCTTTGAGATAAGAAACACGTGCTCGCACCTCAACTCCCATCCATGTAGCGAATCTTTGGGCCATATCACTATCCGATAATCCAATATCATTGAATGTAATAGTATACGACGTGGCCGGATATGTTTTCACGCACAGCGTTATGCCTCACTTACCTCTTTGAGACATTGTTTTTATGTAAACAATAAACAAAACAAAAAACAAAGATTACACTTGGCATACTTCATATTGCTATGTATCAAATTAGTGAGAAACACAGGCACAAACGTTGGTTACATTCACAGACTAAGGAAACGACATATGAACAATCTATCACCATATACATTCTTGAATAATAAAATCCGGCATATTTCATTAGACGTTAATGATTAAAATCAGCAAATACAATTGCTATGTGTCAAATTAAGAGACTATTAATAATAAAATCCGCAAATACATTTTTTGTTCTTAGTATATGACGGAATGTGCATATAAATAATATATGTCCGGTCTCGGTTTGAGCCTATGGAGATGCCTCGTAATTAGTGGTATATAAGTAATTAAAGTATATTGAGAATAATTAATTAAATGTTTAAACAATAGGACTTTAAAGGAAAATTGGGGGAAAAAAGGAAAAATGGGCTATGCCCCTTCCCTTTGCTCTAGTCGGCCTGATTAAACCCAACCCAAGTTGTGTGGGAAGGTGAGTTTTTGCTTGTTAACCAGTATTGAGAAAAGCTATATATATATAAATAGAGATTAGGGATTCTTTAGTCAGCTAACTAAAATCTCTCTTTTCTTTTGCTTTGTGCTTGGCTCGACCGAAAACCCATATATAGGTGTGGTTGTTTTTGTTTGTTCGACGGCAAGGATGGAAACCAAGAAAACATAGTTTCTGGTGTTGATTTGATTAAAGGTTTTCCCAAAGGCGATTGTTTATACTATTAGTATAGCATACTTATTGCTTAAAGAAGTATTGTGTACAAATCCGTAGAGAGATTATACTTTGATCTTTATTGTTTCTTGATTGAAGAATTGCTAAAAGGTACACGTTTTCTTTTACTTTCTTGTTATGTTAATTTATATGACTATATGAAGATCATACGTGTTTATATTCCGTTGCGTACTCGTATTTATTAATTGTTAATATGGCCTTTATGTCTTCTAATTCCAACAATGGCATCAAGAGCCGGTCATATAGATCTATAAATTACATAATTGTTATCAAGAACGTTAAAATAAAATAAAAATTGCTAAGTTTTGATGTTGTCTTAATTTTTGTCTTTATTTGATGATCTTTTTGTTCATTAAACCCTAATTAGGGTTAATAAATTTAAATTAGACAAACCACAATTGTATGCAATTTTTATTGGACTGGATATCGTCGTTTAAATTGTTAATAAATCGGTATGCATTAATTTGTTACTATGGAATCTTCTTGCTTTATTAAACGTTAATTAATAAGATCCATGATGAATCTTGCAAGTTTACCATGGATGATGACATGTGATATGATATGAATGTATAATAATTGTTAAGTGTTAAACATACATAATTGATGATAAAATCGAGATGCTTGATGGTGTATTAGTTGATTTTTCGTTTTTCGTAGTGTTATGGCACTGTTGTAAAAATTCATAATAATTCATTCGATATAAAAAAAATTGAAATTTTTTGTGGGTGGTCCACGACTCGTAGATCTACAACTTTGTAGTTTGAGCTAAAGGTTGAGAAGGATTTAGCTACACTTTGATGTTGTGTCCTGAAGTGACATTTATTTGTTTTGACCCCCAGTTTTATGCTATGGTCTTTAATTTAAATCACATAGATTTTAGGTTATCATCAATAGGTTATGCATGTGGTAAATGTGTTTTAATTTGTTAATCGGATATATGTTTTAGTTGTTTTGTTTATTTGTTGATTTTGATAAAATTGCTATGTATTGTACATTAATGCAAAGGGTTTTTCGAGAAAAACAAAATAAACGGACTATAAAACTATATGAAATTTGATTTATTATAAACTAATTCTTGCAAGGTCTTATGTGGCACTTAAATGAGTCGCCCTTACATGGTTTTAAACATACTCACGCCGAGACCAGCAAGAATCAAGTTTATAATGTGTTTTGCTATCTTTAAAGGTTTAGAATTTTATTAATGACGTAATTTGCAAAAGTACTATATAGTTGCAAGGATAAGGTTCGGGGAGACTCATCAAGACTTCGGTCTTGTTGATACCATTACCCTATAATACCGGACTACGTTGTAGTTTCCTTACCTTGTATATTATGTAGGAAGTCGCGATATGGTCTAAGGTTGAATGATTTTAATCATTTCTATCATCTTTCCCGTGTTAAAATTTAGATACCTTTAAGATTAGTAAAAACTTGTTGAATCGTCAGTTTAATTAATAAACTTAAACGAGTAAAGTTTTTATAAAATTCATGATACAAAGATGTTGCATGCACTTTGTACATGGTTTTGACACGTCAAAACTTATACCCTTTAAAATCTAAGTCTTTTTGCCATCCAACTAGAAAAACACTTGCACTTACTCTTCCATGATTAGTGAGACTTATTCATGGTTTTGTAACCCAATGTGATATAATACACTTATTCGTATGCGACGTTTAAGTGCTATACAATCATAGTTTTTGTTATGGACGAACATATCAGTTAAGTTAGGTTGAGACCTTAAACTCGTGGATATGATGGGATAAACATGCTTACCTTTGTCTTGTTTTTGAATGTTCACATGTGATGTACATAAAGAAGAGTCCCATAATGTAGGAGTTGTATTGGATGCAATTATTAAACGTTAATTACCCCTTGAATTACCATCATCACTAGCAGATCAACTGATGGCTGGTGTGAGGTTATGTCAAGGTGGATCTTCCTTTATCAAAAAAATAATTGTTCTATTTCATAAGCTATGGGTATTTAATTTTCTTTAAAGAAATATTATCGAAAATAAATTTGTTGAACTTGTTTATATTTTGTAGATGGCACTCAACAATGCCCAAACAAAAACAAACAGTTCGGCTTTCAGGTCAATGCTTGAGAAGCATCAACTTACTAAACCAAATTTTAATGAGTGGTTTCGTGCGCTTAAACTAGTTGTGCGTACCGAGAAATTACAGGATGTTTTTGAAACAGCCGTGCCATCTGTACCTGCCACAGGAGCTGATGCACAAGCTCTTGCAGATTGGGCTGTTCTTTTTTATCATCACAATGAAGTTGCTTGTTTGATGCTTGGAACTATGTCTCCAAAACTCTATCAGCAATTTGAACATAACTCTCCTCTGGAGATGGTTACTGAGCTCCAAAAGATGTATGGAAAACCTCTGGGGGTTGAACTCCAAGAGTTGGTGAATATGTTCCATTCATGTAAGCAGGCAGAGGGACAATCCGTTAGGGATCATGTTCTATTGATGAAAAGCTATCTAGATCAATTGGCCACACTTAACTATGCTTTTCCTGATAAAGTGTCTATCAGTTTTATCTTGAATTCACTTTCAAGTGAATTTCAAGCCTTTATGCAAAATTAAAATATGCAATCAATGGAGAAGACAATAAGTGAAGTGCATTCATTGCTTATTGAATTTGAGAAAAGCATTAAGAGGAACAAGCAGCCAATTGTTGGTGCTTCCTGGTAGAGTGATTCGTCAGATAGCACACACTTATATAGCAACCCTAATACAGATCCTGACCGAATGCCCTTGACCAAGGCAAAAGGTCAAATTCCACAAAAG